>OY987273.1:2500-96148 GCA_963920665.1 Straminergon stramineum
AAAAAAGAACTAGCTTATGGGACTAATACCAATAGATTCCCATTGGAAAAATACCCAAGATAGACACTTCAACTTCTCCATTTGACCCAAATTTGTAAAAGTCAACCCAAAGTCAACACCTCCATATCTCCCAAATGGTGACACATTAGGGAAATATTTTTACATATTCGGATTCACAAGGGTCGAAAATGGGGGGGTAGGTTCAGCAAGAAACTCCAAATTCCAAAAAGGGAAGAATCTAACCAACCCTAAAGGCCGATTTTGAAAGGGCTATAACTTCTAAACCCTAAACTTCTAGGGAAAACGAACTACACCATTGGATTCACAATGGTCGAAAATAGGGGGGTAGGTCTAATCAAAAAGTTCTAAACCCTTCAAAATCACCAAAGTCAACCCTCCACTCTAAAGTCAAAGTTTCTAGATCTCACAAATGGTGACACATTAGGGAATGATTTTTACATATTCGAAACCACAACCCTCGAAAATGGGGGGGTAGGTCACATCAAAACCCCTAAAAAAGTATGTCAATTTTGAGGGGACACCCATGTAACCCTAAAACCCTAAACCGGACGGCTGGCTCGAGGCGGACGGAAGACCGTCCCCAGAATCGGACGGCCATCTCGAGGCGGTTGGAGTGCAGCCAAACGATCGGACGGCCACGATGAGGCGGACGGCAAGCTGTCCACACGATCAGACAACCACGAGGAGGCGGACGGCCCGTCTGCAATCACTTTAGCCTTGCCCCTTGTGTTTTGCAAGTGTGGAGTAGAGAGCTTGGTGGTTCGTCCTGCATTGGGTCCAATCCTCGGGAAGGTGGAAGTCTTATTTGGGGGCCTTACTCTTGCCATTTTTTGTAGTGAACTTCGAAGTTTTAGTTACAAATTTCGGGTATTAAAAATTTATCACGATGCCAAGATCGAAGAAGGTAGCGAAGGAAAAACAAGTGGTACAAGAGGTGGAAAGTAAAGAAATTCCATCCGATGCATGCAAAGCATTCATGACCGAATGCATTGCAAAATTCTATGAATTGGAAACCACTGTGTCTCTTGACACAACATATGTAAGATATGGAGAGGAGTGTCCATCCAAATTCAAGGTAGACATGACGCAAAGAATGTTGGATGCCTTATACATTCCGCAATGGCAACATGAGACGGAGAAGAGGGGTTTCAACAAATGTTTGGAGAACAAGGTGCATGATGCATTGTGGAACGCTAATGTGGTTCTCGGAAAATACGGGAAACAACATCGTACAAATGATGAAGCCTTTAAGCAAGTCATTCTCAAAGCTCAATTGTTTATTGGGCGTTGCGCCCCATTTGCGAAGAGGCGTAATAGACGAGGGTCTTTGGGTTGGTGGACTAGCGATGAGGGTCTTGCTCAATTGGATATGGTAGACGTCATCTTATAGCGCTTCCAGACACCGCACAGGTGATTCCCCAAGATGACTTAATCATGAAGGGAGGATATGCAATGATTCAGAGGGTGAGAATTGAAGGATGTCGAGGGATAGCTCCATCTTGGGAGTTCACAGCAAAGATATCCAACCACCATAGTACGCAATCTCAGCTTGCAAAGTTGGAACATCAAAATGAATCAATGGCAATGAGGATTCCACATTCAGGAGTCATACGGTTTGTTGCAGTTCATGCAAGAACAAATGAAGGGTACTCGTATTGGTGGAATGGCGGAACACTTCGGCAAATGTTGAACCTGAATAACGATTATCCAGACAACATATATGTTCGGTTACAATATTCGAACCCAACAGAGTCCGATGTGACTAAAGCTTTTCATCTCGCTCGTTTCTGGAAGAAGCGCACCGAGCTTGCTTGGGCATTGGTGCATATCATGAATGCGGTACATGTGTCTGGACATCTACACAATGATATTTCTCCAAACAACATCATGTTTCATTTTCCTGATGATGAATCACGTGTCTACATTGGAATTTGCAATTGGGGCATGACTACTGTAGCTACCAAACCAATGAAATCCTTGTATACGTTCACATCTGCAAGTGAAATGAACGAAGCTTTAACAAGGAGGTGGTGGGTGGATCCAAGCATTGCATATTTGCATAGAAGAGATGCAAATGTAGAAATCATTCCACATTTATCACGTGCATCAGAGGAATATGCGATTGGTAAAATAGCTCAAAGGATCAATAAACAATGCATGTCAGAGAACTACAGCAGATTGCAATAGGAAACAAATGCAATGGCCATGTTTAGCCACCACCAATTAGGAATTGTGTTTCACAAATACTTGGACCGGCTTTGTCAAAGAGGTGATGGTTATTGGGGTGGTTTGGCCCGCATCATCAATCGGTTCACTAGCCAATTCAATTGGCCTATGCCGGATGAACACTTTCGACATTCATATTAGTAATATAGTGCAAGAGTGCACTATATAGAGTTTTATAAATATTTAATAAATGTAGAACTTCGGATTTATGCATGTAGATTGCTTAGTATATATGCACCCCTAGAGTATGTTAATATATGTGAAATTGGACATACATTTTGAATTTTTCCATGTATTTGAATTCTTTTTGAATGAGTATCAATTTTTGACAAATCAAAAATATCTCTTCTTTGAGTGCAAAGTGCAATATTTCTTCTTGAATGTAGATGGTTATTTGGTTGACAAGCTTGTATGACAAATTGCATGATGTATGATGTGTGGGTGCAAAAGTTTCTGAGCTCGTTCTATTTCATTTGGAATAAGTCTTGGAAGAAGACCATTTCATTTATGATATGGAATTACTTGGACCTTCTTAGAAGTTGTGTTCCAACAATTCCATTGATATTTGAATTATCATGACGACCCGTTAACCCCTAAAGGACCAAGGCCATTTTTCTATCAAAAACCACTCAAAACTGCCATTTCTGCTGCTTTCACCTATAAAATCCCCAAAAAATAGTTAAAAAAAATCTAACCGTTGGATCTTGTACTTTATTTGTCTCAGAACATGTGGTAAAAATTTCATGAATTTTGACCGCACAGATTGAGAGATATAGCATTCAAAGTTGGAAAAAGAAGTTTTTTTGAACACTGGCCTGCAATTTCAGATGACTTTGACCACCTTTTGTTGAAATTTTTTGGACTATGGACTGTGAATTTAAAATTTTTTGTGTTGAAGAATTGAGTTGATGTTCTAGGAAAAAAATTTCTAAAGAAAAACTCTTGATTTTCATTCTCTAAAAAATTGTTAAGTAGAAGTAGGTCCAAGATTACATGAAAAACTAAATCATTAATAGCTCTAAGATGGGATTGAAACTCAATAATCCCAATGGTGAGATTGTTTTAGCAAAGAAATTTAACTTTGTCAAACAATTTTTTTTGAAAAAGGGTGAAAATTGCAATCAGAAATGAATCCTATAAGTTATTTTTTCAAGAAGATGCTCATATTGCCCGAAAAACAATATTGTTCATAACTTTCACATTACTAATCCAAATGGAATGAATCAAAGCTTCACATGTAGACAAAAATATAATATATAAGAAAAAAGAAATTTTAAATTAGATTTCAATTTTTTGTGGATTTATTTTTCTGCCTGGTGACATGAAAATTATGTTTAAGATGGCATAACTTTTGCTCCCGGGTACCGATTGAAATAAAAATTATATTCCCACGAAGCTTATCAGTTTTTCTATCTTATGAGAAAGTTTCAAAAAGTTTGACCAAAAATTGAAGTCATAGAAACCTGCCCAAAATCCATTTTGTCCCCCGAGGGAAAAATGGTCCTTTAGGGGTTAAAGCAATTGTGGTTTTATTGTTTTAGTGTGTATACTTATAATGAATCAACTATAAAGAGATGTAATTAGTAAATTCATCACAAATGAGAGTGATTCAATTCTAGTGTTTTTTCAAAAAGGTTTAGGACTTTACGGCACTTGGATTTTTAGAAGCCTTTGGGTTTCCAATTTAGACCCTCAATTTTTTTTTCATTGCATTGTTTTCATAAAATGAACAAAGGAAAATAGGAAATTAAGCTCTAAATGAATGGGTTACAAAATGTATGTGTGTCCAATATTTTCCTAAACCCGAAACCGTAATTAATTTGTTATTTTGAGTACTGGTTCTTTGTATATTTATTAAAAAAATCCTTTGAAATTCTATTGCAGCACTCAAAAATGAATTACAAAAATAAATGACTTTTCTCTTTATAAATTTGTAAAGTGTAATGTTCTTTTTGTTCATTGCTAAGGACTCTTAGAAATGAGCATGAATTGTACCAAATTTCAAAAATAAAATCGCAATAGAAATTCTTAGAATAAAAAAATAAAGATAGAGACTAAATTCGGGAAGTCTTAAGCGGTCAGCCAAGTTGGCGGACGGGCTCCAAAGACTGCGGACGGGGTCGCGGACGGGTTGCAGAATCCGTGGACGGGGTTGGCGACGAGCGTAGAAACCGCGGACGGGATTGTGGTCGAGGTCGGGGACGGGCGGACGGGATGGCGGACGAGGCACAGAAACCGTGGACGGCGCTGCGGACGGGGTCGCGGACGGGAAATTACCCCAGGGTAAAAACCCGAATTTGGGAATGTCACAAGACATCCGGGGGGGTCGCGGACACGAACACTAGACGTCCAGACGCTGGCGGCTGCGTCCGGATGTCCTGTCAACCCTAAATATCCTACTGTGATTTTTGTAGGTGATTCAAGTGAAGCAAAGAGACCATCGACAATGCTTCTTGTACTTTAAGATAGTTTCATTTCTCAAAATTAGGTGCTGCATCTACAAGAAGGATTGTTCATTCATTATATTGTTATCATTTGCTTTACTAGCATACCTAGTCAAGTCACAAGAATAGCATTGCTTTCGGGTCACAAACAACACTTTTCATTGCCCTAATTTTGAAATAGGGTATTTTTAGGGCTTTTGGAAAACTCAAAATTTTGAAAATTTTTTAGGTCTTTGGAATCCTTGTGAGATTACGGTTTCAATGATCTATAGATGTCAACCAAAAGCTTAAAATCCATCAACTTAAAAAAGCTAAAGGACACTATTGTAATCCTAAATCCTAAACTAGAAAGGAGAGAATTTGGATTGGTTTCCAGAAAGGTAGTGATCCGGAAGAGAGAAAGGAAGTGAAAAAAGTGCTTAAGTTGGTAATACAGATAATCTTAGCTTGCAACAACAGTCTAGAATCCTCTGGGACAATAGTTCGAGTCATTTTATGACATTTTGGTGTTGTAATGGTACTTACGCTCTACTACGCATACAATAGCATGTATGCTTATGGATATCACTTTAGAGTGAAAAGTGTTGAACAAAGCTTGAGAAGTACATGCAACTCTAGGGTAGTAGCTATGTCGCGAGCCGTAATCTTAAAAGTCACCATGTTAGTATTTAAGAATGTATAACTATATAGAATTTTTTCAAAATTTCTAATAGACAGAAAGGATTAAAACACTCTTAGCCTAAACAACTCATTTAGACTAAGAGGATACTCCAGGTAATCCGTAACGGGGTCTAGGCTAGATCCGGATTCTGGAAACCCGGATAGTAACAACCTACAGACTAGACTTCCGGTTTATAAAATAGGGACCTATTACGGATAAACAGTTCACTTTACGAATGGTCGGTATTTTGACGAGTACTTAACCCCGCCACTCTCATTTCTTCTTCCTCTTTCTCCACAACTGTTTTGTGCGCGCATAGTTGAGTGAAAGAGTGGTGAGTTAGTGCTCGGGTGAGAAGTTATAGTGTGCTCAGATTTCAGAGTGGTTGAAGATGGCAGAGGGAGATATCCGGAAAACTTTGGTCATCGGCCAGATGGTTTGTCCAACCATTCTGGAAAGGTTGAGAGAGAGATCATAGCTAGAGGACGACCTCAGTGAGATAGGGTATGTCGGTCTGTTCTTACAGCCATGGACCGTAAAGAACGACCGGATGATTCAGGAACTGATAGTAGGAGCTTCCAACTAGTACGAGTTGATGGTGAGAGGAAGGCCTACAACCTGGACTGATGAAGTCTGGGCTAAGGTTTAGGGATTCCCTAAAAAGGGATCCGATTTAGCTTCCCGGACCCATAAGTTTATGTTCGGGAAGTTTAGAAACGCTGCCCATTCCAAGGAAGGGTATGCGATTAGTGACTGCCTGGATGTACAGCAGAGGCATGTCCTAGAGTTCCTAATCCCTATCCTATATCTGGAAAAGCCTACCCGGGATATGGTTACGGTAGCAATCACCATCTTTGGTGCTTTTGAGGGTAGACCAGTCAGTTGGGGCAAGGTTATTGGATCAGTAATATCTAAGCTTGCCACCAATGTAGGAAAAGGAAAGACCATCTCCATAGGGCCGTATCTTTTCCATCTGTACCACCACGCAAAGCTTCTCAGCGATGCAGAAATGGTGGAGTACAACACCAGAGCCACCATCCTCCAATACAGCCTCACAGAAGAAGTGACAACAGAGCAGCCGCTAGTAGAAGAGGAGGAGGATTCGGAAGAGGACGAGCAACTGCTAGAGTAGAGGCAATGAAAATCGACGGATCCGACATCGTGGGGGAAGCTTCTGATTCAACAGAAGATATCAGAGGAGGAAGAAGGAAGCATATCCAGATTCTTTAAGACCGAGTTCAACTAGGTACTCCAAGCGCAAGAGTACCACGAGAACCTGGTGAATCTGCTAAGCAAGATTAGCCAGGAGTTGAAGATGGATCCGTAAGACATCCTCGACGTCTTGAAGAAACTTCCGATTCCAGAAGTCCTCGAGCGGAAAGACAAGCAGATTGAAGCCCTGGAGAAGGAGAAAGCGGATCTTCAGGCAAGATTGAACTGGGCTCAAGGGAAGATGGTTGTAGCAAAACAGAGAGAAAAGGAAGCCATGTAGTTGTTGAAGAACCTATTTGAGTTGGTAGACAAGCCGGCCGACCTGATGATGAAGGCGGCTCAAATCCAGAGCCAGTTGACCGAGGAAGGGCACCTCACCGGATCCAAGGTGATTCAAATACTGGTGGACTTCTCCTCACGGATGGAGATTACACTGAAGGAGATGAGGCCACTGCTTGGGCGGATCGACCCCGACCGGGTAATGGACTTCTCCAACTTTCCAGAGATCCATTTCGACACGGAGACTCCCGTCAAGCTGACAGCCTCAATGCCACTGCCGTCGAAACCAGAAGCCCCACGGGAAACTCTCCAATACTCGACGGAACTGTTCTCTAAGCAACTGGAGAAGACAATCTAGAGGAGCATGAAGACAACGTCTGAGCCAAGCAAGTAGCCGGATACGACACGAGAGTTGGCACCACCGGAGATTATAGTTTCTCCGCCAATTCCAATGTTTCACCTTCTAGAGAAGGAGCAACTTCCGACACCTCACACCCAGACCCGGGGTGAACTGACGGAGCGGATTGAGGGACTAATGAATTCGGCTTGGACCCATTCGAAGGAATTTGAGCATATGCTAGAAGAGCAGCAGCCATGGAAGGAGATCGAGCCCATCGTGTTGGATGAGACGTCTCCAGGAGAGGAGAACGAGAGGGAGATAACTCAGATTGAGAAATTTGAGGAGGAAGAGTACCGAACCGGATCAGAGGACGAGGAAGAAGCAAACTATTCTCCTCTGGAAATCCAAGAGATACAAATCCGGGCAGCGTTGCAGATGACACTAATCAAGGCAACTCCAAGATCATCTACGAGAGTACCATTGAGTCAAGGCAGGAGCAACTAGAAGAAAGTGTGGAAGGGAAAGTAGATAGGACCTTTCTTTAGGCAGATAGGATTTTGAACCGCATCCGGATTTCCAAGTGTAGGATCGGGTTCCGGATTTATAGGATCTCACTTTTCCGGATTTCTCAGGGAGTTTGTGAGTAGTCACCTGGATTTCCGGGTGTCCTTTCTGCCTTTTTGGCTTTGGTTGTTTTGAGTTTTTAAGTGAGAGGCAAGTTGTTGCCTTTCATTCCATCCTAGCATTATAGTTTTTATCTTGTCATCCTTTCTTTTAATCTGAGCCAGTAAGTGGACCTTCAGGAATTGATTTGTTGTATATACAACTTTTCGGTGTTGTCTTGTGAGTAGGTGTAAGTGTAAGAGAGGAGGAGGAAAGGAGGAATCCGGATCTGAGGGAACTCGGAGCTAAGTTGCGAGGAATGTTTGTGACGTAGTCTAGACTAGTGATTTTGGTCTTGAACACGTGTCTTTAAACTCCTGGAATGGGAATCCAATTAGGAGTAGTGTAGGTGCGGATCCGGAATGCCAAGGAGGGTTCCGTGCAGAGATAAGCAACCGCCAATGGAAGAAACCCGATATCACTTACCGGAAGGTCAAGCAAACCCCAGGATCAGTCTAGTACACAACTTACAATCCCTATCTTAGTTCCACTTGTTGTTGGTCTATCGTTGTAGTGGAGAAGACTTGTTACGGCTTTGAGTGACCTGCCTTCCGGATTGGCCATTCGGAAAGTTGTGAGAGTGTTTCCGGTCGATCTAGTACAACATTTGGTGTAAAGTGTGTGTTGTGTAGTTTTGAGAGAGAAGAGAGTGTGAGGAATACGAGTGGTGAGTCCCTACCCCTCTATACAATCAAAGGAGGACCCTCTGAGGGTAAAACAAAGGTACCAAAAACCAGTGTTTGTGAGTGAAGTGACGAATCCGGAATCTAGAAAAAGAGTGAATCTGGATTGGATTTCAGAAAGAGGGAGCTTAAGTTGGTAGAATGGATAACCTAAGCTTGCAACAACATACTAGAATCCCTTGGGACGATATTTCGAGTTAGTTTACACATTTGGGGGTTATAAATGGTATTTTTCGCACGCTATGCGTACGACAAGCTATCTTCCGACAACCATGTCAATCTAGGAGGTAGGATCAAAACATTATTACAACTAATTTTGAATACATCAACCAAATTTTAGAAATAGTAGAGCTGAATTACAAAAGACATTCCGTAGTCCTTTTGGTCTGTAATTGGGTGAAGGCTAACTATAGAGGTTGAAGTGCTACAGTGAAGGAAGACGAATGGGAATTCACCTTGGCAAATTTTGGAGCACTTGTTCTGTTTGGCTACAAGTCATTTGCGTTTCCAATTCATTATCACCAAGTCTTCTTGAGTGACGATAAAGAAGACCCTGCATGGAAAGTCATTCTATAAACAGAGGTGAGAGGCCATAGATATGACAATGAAGCTGATGAAGAGCAAGAGCCAGAAATTTTTTCTTTGGAATGAGATGCTTGTTTTTAGGGTCTTCAACTAGTAGGCGAAGTTGTAGAGACATGTCCGAATCCACTGCCAAGCAGTAGAAGCTTTGAAGTCAACAAATTATTCAACAAGTCCTTACAAGATAAACTTGGAGTATTTGACAAAGATATAGGGGAGTCATCAGAAGATGAGGATTGAAAAAAATGAAGACAAGTGCTGGTAAGATTCAGTTCTTGAAATGTGTGTGTTTTTAGATGAAATAGATTAAAATGGGTTATTTAAAAGAATAGAACGTAAGTGGAACTGCACTATTCAGAAGGATGACGTAACATAAACAGAGGAAGCCAAGAAGGTGCAAGAGAAAAGAAGCAAATGAGAGAAGTAGACTTTCCAAGCATGAAGATAATGTAGTGATAAGCAACTGAAATGCACGACATAAAAGTTCAAAAGTTCACTACAATCATAGTTCTATGTAAGAACTACTAAAGTTCTATGCATTATGAAAGTGGGTGTGCCTTGGTGAATGTTTGAGTCGGAGTTCAGAAATGAGTCTCATTGGAACTTAATTTCAACTAAGAGAACCAAGTTTGACAAATGTTGTGTTTAGGGCATTAGAAAATTTTGAGAGTTGTTGAAGACTGAGAGAGTGGTTGCAAATGACAGCTCCATGTGTTAGAATCCAAATAAGAAAATACAATGAGTTTTTCAATCATATATATTTGTTATTCATGAAACAGAATTTAAAATTGGATTAGAATACTATATTTTTCATTCTTCAATATAAGGTAAGAGCACCCAATGGCGTCTGTGTACCCAATTGCTTGAGATTCTACGTCAGGAATTCATTCTAGAACATAAATGTAGTTGGACTATAGACTTCCTATCATTTTAGGTCAAAAAATAAGCTATGTACTGACTACTTACATTTACAGCTTGAAATGATTATGCTACGTAGAATCTAACACAATTGGGTACAAGGACGCCATTGGGTGCTCTTACCTTAGGTAAAAACTGATGATTATTCAAACGTATATATTGATTGATAAAAATTGTATTCCACCTTCCAATTATGGGAATCATTGTATTTTGATTGTTTCATTAAGAATACTGCAAGAATGTAGAATGAAAAGGAAATTTATTTTCTCACTTGCAGGGAACTTCCAAATTTCACTTTTAGTAAAATGAAAGGATGAAGTTGGTTTGGTAGTTGCATTGGACTTCAAGCTCTTTCTTGTGGCACTTCTCTGTTTTTAGAAGGAAAAAAATTGACTGAAATTTTTTGGCAATAATGTCCATTGCTACTATTATTCTCAAGAAAATTTAAATGAATTTGGATTGATTACTGCCTTTGTACTCAAGTATGTATAATTTCTGCAACTTGAATGATAAGAATTACTATTCTTGAACCAAAAAAATTGAAGTGGAAGGGAAGTGGTTTAGAATGCAAAGTTTCAAAAAAACAAAAATGTGAGATTGTTGTTTCAAGACAATTTGAAAGGCAAAATGTAGATGAAACAGGAAGTCCTGCTATTTCACAGAGCTACAAGTACTTAACAAGTTAATGACATTGAAGTCATGCAATGTGGCACCTAGGTACTTGGACAAGTAGGACAATGATTTCAAGAATTCAAAGAGGAAAACGAATAGGAAATCTAACTGAAGCTGAAGGACTAAAGAGTACAAGAAATGAAAATAAAGAGGAATAGAATGGGACATGGTGGAAGGCAACATGTCCATGAGATTGTTTCCTACCAAGAAGATTTTTGAAATCCATTTGGAATTTATTTATACTATTCATCATTGTGTGCCGTGTGTTTGAGAAAAGTATGTTCAAAACAATGTAGAAAACAGTTTTTTTTATTTCAGATGGAAGAGAATAATATTGGAACACTATGTGCAGTCCACTTCTTAGAAAAAAATAGAAGGGAGGAAGAGTTTGTTGGATTCTCTTCCACTGTATAAAGATGTTGAATTGCTTAGGAGTATGATTGAATTTTAGTGGAGGTCATTCATATGAGGAATATAGAATTGAGGTGCAAGTGTGTCATGTAGAAGTTATTGGTCGTTAACCATGGTCATTGCGGAAATTGAAAATTAAGAGAATTCATTTCCAATAAGAGTCACGACATGTTGGCAAGACATGATTACTTTGTATTTCTTCGAATCCAAAATTTTTTACTGACCATAGACCCACGTAAAGTGGGGGGAGCCATGTTGAACCACTCATTCACATGGTCCTTCCCCTAGTACTTTGTCATAATGAGGAAGGTTGATTAAATTTGTGGATGTGGTAGGGGCAGGAAGACAAATGGAAGGTTGATGGAGCTTTTGCACACCATTGGAGGTAGGAGTCAAATGGGAGAATGCAGTACGTGATCCCATTGGACAAAAGGCGATGTGCTTCAATTGAGAATTCCCTTGAGATCAATGCAGTAGATGTCTATCTATTTTTGGAATCCAGTGTTGTGAAGTACTATCTTGGATGTGCAGCAAGTATTTACGGAAGACTACATGCATGGTTAGTTGTCTTGAACCCTATTTTCAGTTCTAAAAAAATTCTTAGTTTATTGTCATATTGTTCCAAAAATGCATTGTAAGGGAATTTACACTCCCCTCCCCACTAGCAATGACACCCTTGATGTAGAATGTGAATATGACACTAGGAATTGTACTAGGAAGATTATTCATGAGATTGTATTTGCAGTGACTTTCCAGTGGTACGTATAGTAAGGAGAATGGCAAGTTTGTATCAATTCTCACACCATTGAGTAAAAATAATGAGAACGTCAATCTCAGAAATGGTAAAAGTCTGTTAGCAATGAGTGTTAGGACTCAGGAGTGATGTTTGCAATGTGAGTCTAGTATAGAAGTAGGTCTAAATTCATGCCTACGATTGTCAATAACAACACTCTTTAACAACAAGTGTAAACATTCTTTAATTGTAATTTTTGAAAGGTAAGAGGCAGTAAGGTAGACCAGCCCATTTCTGCTAGCTTCCTATAACCGCCATCCTAGTTTTGGCCCCATTACCACCATAAAACTCACCCAAGTCCATTCATTGCACTGACAATTTCAATGCATTAATTTCAACTTGGGTAATGTGTCAGCCTTTGATTGGTGGAAACTCCGATGTTAATAGGTAAACGTAATGGCGGTTATAGGTTTAAGATAGGACATTTATGACTTTAGTCTAGTGGTGGATTTGTAATTTAAGGCAGACCACTTTAAAAATTCATAGAAATTACAATTTTTATCGTAAAACTATAATTCCACTTGGGTTTGATTCATAAAACATGCACACACCTCTGAAAAATATGTGCCCCTCTTGAAGTTGGTCCTAATATACTCAGATTGAGAATCAGGGTGATAATAGGCTGGTCTACCTTAATAGCACTTGGGCTATGAAATCACCAACCTCCTTGGATGCACCCTAAATGTACATCTTGCTTTTTTGTCTCATCCTCGATGAATGAAGAGTGTAACTTTGAGGAAATTTGTCATATCCACAATGTACAGAAAGTATAACTTCGAGAAGGTGGACGACTGTAGAGCCCTGTGCCAACTGAACTTTAGAAATTCCTAACTAATGTCACAGAGCTCTAAAATATATGGATCGACTTCATTTAGATATTTATTTCATTAGTCTTTCAAGGACAATTTGCAAACAAATATTTTAAGAAGTTTCAACTCTCCAAATTCTACTTTCAATTGGTAAATGCGCGGTTTATGGACCTCCTACCTTAGATCCTGGGTGAATACCTTGGGTGGAAGGAATCAAAGGTAACAGAACACTAATATGGCAGATACACAGTACAAGTGAATAAGCTATGTTGAAGCATGTGCAAATTTCTGATGTGTAGACACATAAATATTTTTCACTGTTTTCGTGAAGAAGGAAATGCACATGTTTGCTTCATTGTACGCATATGTTCTTTTTTATGACCTAGAAATTCAGACATGGTAAGCCAGTGAATAGTACAATAATTATGTGCTCTTATGGGGTGCCTGAACTTTGAAGCAAAGATCGCAAATGGACAGTCAAGCACAACATGTTTACTAACATTAAAGAACTAGTAACTTCAACTTCTTCTGTAGCCAAGTGAAAGTGTAGGAGGTTCAAACACAACAAAGTGTTGAATGTTTGAAACTTGTAAGAGCAATGCAGAGTCAAGAACGCTATGATTGACTGAAGGACGTGATACATATAAGAGTTTTGTCCACTGAGCAGAAGGTCGTTTGGGGTTTAAAGGAAACTGGAGTGGCATTCTCCTTCTGGACATGATGCATGTTTAATTAATTGAAGTTGAATTGCTTATGAGACAAAAGGGATGATGTGTAATGATAGGTATTCATTAAGAAGTCAGTGAATGTTAATATCACTCGACAGACAATGTGACTGCAAGTTCTGATGTCATCTTTGTAGGGGAGGGAGAAAAATAAGTGCTCTTGTCCTTGTCATTGCTGGAGAAAAATCTTGGAAGACAAGAAGCAATGAAGAACCAGTGGTGAACTTATTTGAAGGTATACTGTGGAATGAGCTATTGTGCTCTGGTGACAAGTTTTATTTGTTGGTCTTGGAGCATGAGAGAATTGGATGACTTGTGTGGACTTCATGAGGAAAGTGTTTTTTTAGGTAGGCAAAGGAAGTTAGCTTCAGGAATGAGTGTGACAGTGGCCAACATGTTATATTAATTGGAAGTTCAGTAAAGAATTCTGATTATATGATATTACAAGAAAATGCTTCTCAACAATCCTGTGAGTGCATGTGAAACACCAGTGCATGTACAATGCCATCATGTAGGAAAAAAGATTGAGGGCATGCCTCAGCATTTGAATATACAGTTAATCTCTTGTAATTTCAAATAATGAATGATTTAATAAGTATAGGGTTTTTGTGGGTTTTTTTCATCATAAGGCGTTCTTCATTTTTGTTGTAGAAATTGAGGAATTGAGGAATTAATTAGATCACTAGCTCATGTAAATCTACCTCTTCTCAATTGACAAGTGAAATCAGTAATAGAACTGTGGCAGGTAAATGTAATCTACCATTATATTAGAGTACATCTAAATATGAGTTCTAAAATTACTCATGAAGTGTACTGAGTGGAATTCAAAAAGCTTCTTGGTAGACCATGTAATTATAATAAGAGCTAGTCAGTTCCATTCCACAACTAATATGACAAACCCAAATCAACAGAAATATGTTGTGTTATTCACCAACATTTACATAGTTAACACCTACATGTGAAAACGGTCATTGCAATACCCAAATCAACACATTTCAATTCAGTTTTTGTTGATTTGGACGCATTTTTCTAGTAGTGCTTAGAAGAATGATAAGCTTAGCCCAAGTTTGGGTTTACTTTTTGTAACAACAAAGCCTCCATGAAGCCTGTGCTTTGTGACTTGAATGTGCATGCTTTGAGTACTCACTTTAGGTTTGGTGCAACTAATGGTCATATGGCCCTTCTTGCCATATTTGAAACAAATTATTTGACTTACATCTTGTTTTGGCTTCTTATCACTTTCCAATTGAAGTTAGATCCAAACTCCAAATCTCAAGTTCAAATCCATTTATGTAATTTAATATTTCCTTAGATCATTTTAGACTATTCACTTCTTCAAATGTAACAAGCACTATTAATAAGCATGTTAAGATCCTCTAAATGTCTAATTCCCTTAGAAGGTGTAATTTTCCATGACTCTATCGCCTATAACCTCTAGCTTGTAGCTAAGCTCTTTGTGAGCTTTATTATTCTACAATCCTTCTCTCATTAGCTTTTCAACTATATATGGCATGCATTATTTAGACAAGGGATTCTTCTTTAAACCCCTTCTTGCACATTCCACACCTTGAGCTCACAACCTACCCTACCAACTTTAAGGTGCTATAACTTTTGATTCACAATTTGGGCCCTTGTGTTCTTTAGACCTATAGATGTGTACTTTTACCAATTTTCAACCATGTAGAAGATTTTATTATTCATAAAGGCAAATTTGTGATTAGATAAATAGACATTGAGGGAAACTTTGAAGCAATAGACAAAACAAAGATGTTAAATGAATATTTGAAAGTATTTTCCAATGTGGATAAAAGAGGAGGGCCTACCAAATTGTCCAACTAGAGAAGAAAGAATTAAATAGAGGGGAGAGTGTTGAATTCAATACAACTTCTACTAGAGGGAAAGAATCAATGAAGTCAACTACAATGTGCACAATAATGGAAATAATGCTAGACCCAAAAGCACAAGTCTACTTTGATCCACATAGGAACATGTGGAAATAAGCTTCCAAGACAAAGGCTCTTGAAATAAGAAGGGCAAATGAAGGAACTATGGCAACTACATCAACTAGCATTGAAGAAGGGCAAAATTCATTTCTAGCATTTGAACTAAAAAAACCCTTCAAACTAGACAATTTGTAATTTTTTTAATGGAGTCATTTGAAATTAGAATCCAGGTGCCTTTTTATGTGGAGGTCTTGGAATTTGGTCAACAAAAGTGGGCAACAAAAATGAAGTTTATATGATATTGGCCAATAATAAAGGCGGGAATTGAAAGAAGGGCAAGCTCAAGCAAAGAGCAATATCAAATTGCATGGAAGCATTGTGGTTGACCTTCAATGGAGACATAATTGGATAGAAAGAGAAGCAACTATAGTCTCGTGGAAAGATGTACCTACAAGAACGAGAAGTGGATTCATATAAGAAAATAATGCACCAATTCATGGAGAAGTAGCAGTAAGTAAAGTTAGTTTTTGAACAACATAAACTTTCATTTCCAGGTAGAATAACTAGTGATTTAGATGGAGGAGTTGGACAATGAACAATTGTAGAATGATATAGATGCATATTAAAGTAGGGTACCACATTTTTGAAGACATAGAGGAGTGGTTTATTTAGTACAAAAACTTCATAATAATAGAATTGAGTTTGGCCAATTGGAATATACAAAAAAATTCTGCCATTCGGAATTGCTAAAAAAAACTTATAATATTGGTCTTCAATGTTTGGTTTTATGTCAAAAGGTATTAGCAAAATAGTAAAAGTTGAAAAAAATTCAAGAAGTTCTTCAAATTGTATACTTTAAAAGGAATGAAATTTGGCACAAATACCACTCCTATTGCATAGAATAAAATTGATGTTTCATTATATAAATTTGAGACAAGCAAAGAAAAGAAGAGTGGGCAAGTAGCCCCACTTCTTAATAATGGTATAAATTAGCTCATGTGATTACTAAGTGTAGTTTTATACGGCCAAGTGTAATAATGACAAATAGCATGTTATGATTGATTTTCTTTCAAAGATGTAATTAATAGTCATAAAAATTTCAAATTCTTTATAAAAATTTGAAAATACTATGAAAACATAATTCATACTTTATACAAAATATACTCAAAATCTAAATTTTCTTGATAGGAGTATACAGTAATTTAGAACATCATGGTGCAAAAAACATTTACCATGTCATTTCAAAACTTACTAAATCAACACCCCACAATAATAGATCCAAAGTTCAAATTGCAATAGAATATTGAATTTTAAAGAAATTTTCACTTTTCAAATTGGAGTAAGAACTAGACTTGATAAGCTTCATTTCCTTAGTTATGCCTCAATTCAAAAAGGATCATTTTCATGGTTCAAATTCACATAAGAGCAAGGCCCTAGAAGATGATAAAATACACTACATGATGATTTGCAGATCAAGCATCTTCTTATGTATAAAAGTCAAGAATATCACAATGAGACAATATTCAACACCATTCTCAACATATGTGTTCAAGCACCACGCACAAAAAAAATTAGATGAAAATTTGTATCTTTTCATCTTGCAGCCCATCACAAAGTCATCCGTCAGTCAATAATTGGCTGCTGCAGCGTTACAGGGTTAATTAGGCTGTTTCAGAGATTGTACTGATGCGGTGGTGCGTGACTCAATTGGCGACGCATCCCAGCGAACGGCACATTTTGTACCCCTGCTATTTCTCAGTCATCAGTTATGTCTCAGTCATCCGTGCGTATGGATTCGGATCGTGTGACGGCGGATACTGAGGCACATGTGTTAAGCTGCTCCTATGTTTGTGTCCTCTACAGGTCACACAGTCCTTACAAATGCGATTTACAGATTACTTGGCCACAACCTGTCACGCATTCTGTAACGAAGATAAGTCAGATAGAGGCGTGATTTGCCAGGAATTCTTAGATTCTTGGTACAAAAACGAGATTTTTTGCTCTGGAAATTTCCACCAGCCGCTGTGGCACCTGACTCTCAGCCTCCCCACGAGGCTGAACCGGCCTCTTGAGCCGGACTGATTGTTTTTCCTCTCCTTTCCTTTCAATTCACACCGGGTGTTTTTCAGAAGCTTGTCACGCATTCTGAAAGACAAACTGTCCATCCACCACAAAAAAGTTGAACCGTTTTAGTAAAACTTCGTTTTCAATTTATCAAACAGCCAAAATTGCATTCTGATCTGCTGTAATGTTTCTGTTGAATTTTCAGTATGCTTCACGAACATGTGTTTTTTTGAGCATATGAAGATTTTGAAAGAGAGGACAATCAATCTTCACTTTTTCAATCAATTGATCTGCATAGGCTGCAAAAACCTCCTTTCTAGATAGTACAGCGCTGTGTACCTCTAAGCAGCTGTGCATGATTATGTCATGACTGAACTCTCAGGTCAGTTATTAATCTCTCACACCATTTTCGCCCACATCTTTGTTTTGGGTGCAGAGAGGGCTGGAGCAGCGGCAATTTTCAGGTTTAGGGGCGATCTACTCTTTGATTTTCTTAGTATGATATCGACACCTCCAGAAGTGGTATGTTCAATGAATTTCTTGTTTCGGAATGATCGTTTTGGTGATGGGTTTTTCGGTGCTGCTTTGCTTCCTAGGTGCGGGTTTGAGCACATCGTTGTTCCTGATTGAAGGTCTGCATTGCGATTCTATTGCAAGCAGTCACAAGTGCTTGAAATTTATAATCTGTCAACCTCCTTATCACGCCAAATTTCGCCCCAATTATCTAGCCCTACTCTCTTTCCTGAAAACCTTTCACACTTCACCCCGCCCCAGAAACCATCTCACACATCTCCGCCCGCGCCTTCCAAGATATAACTTATCTTGGAGTCGTCCGGTCGTGTTTCTTGTTCAACACTTACTGTGATACTTCAGAGTAAAGTACTGAGCCCCAGGCAAGCCGAAGTCTACAATCTACACCTTTAAATTTTGACAATCACTTGATAAATTCTGACAATTTGATTTAGTTTCTACACACCTGTATCAACGTCTGCGCTTTTCCCATACCTCCATTCACGAGACCAAAAACAAAGACTAATAAATTCCTGACAGCATTGTAGTCCCAATCACTGTCAAAACTGGTTTACTTAAAGGTTACCGAAATATATTATAGGTTAAAACTCACTAAGGTTAACTCCTAGACGTCCAGAGTCTTCTCCAGAATTGAAGATTTGAGGAAAAATCATTACAAAGTGCTATTTGGAAGAAAATTTTAGTATTGGTATATAAATAAAAGTTGTACATTTTGAGTTGTAGATTCCATCTGTATGGTTAGATTCACCAATGCTATCACCAATTTTTCTTTTAGAAATTTTGAAAGAAAAATTTCAAAATATTTTCTAAATTCAATTACAAACAAAATATTATCATTTTTAAATAAAATTTTTTGGAATGGATTTGAAATGAGATTCTCTTGACATTGTGATATTTTTCATTTTTTGTATTTTAAAAATCTATGACCTCATTTTTACAAATCAAGTTTTGAACTAGAGTCAATGCAATTTTGTCTTGGTCAACCACTAAACATACTTGCACATTTGCAATTTTAGAAAAATGTATGTCCTCTGGTATCACCAAATCCAACCATTAGATAGGACAACAACTTGATAAAGTATCTCCACAAATTAGGATGACTTTCATCCAAGTAGTAATGAAGATGGAACTCGATTTTCAATTTGTGCGTCACCTAGAAAGTGGTCATTAGAGTGCTTAGGGGTTAAAGCTTTGGGGCTCTATAAGTGTCCAACTCCTTAATTGTACACTATTTGTACATTTTGATTTTTCTATGCTTCAATAATGTACAAAAAGACTCTTTCAAACAACTTGAATAAAAAGAGAATATAAAAATCTTCAAAAACAAAGATGATTAGAATTTAACATTTTGAACTTAAAGAAAAAAATTCTTGAAAAAATCATAACTATTCAATCTAAAATCAATTTTAGATGGAATTTTTAATTTTTGCCTTCAAATTATACTGAAAAATATTGGATTTTGTACTAGTTTATACACTAGAAGAAAAGCATGCTGGTTTTTGTTGAAACCAACACATTTTTCTTGTAGTGATATAACCATATGGATATGATTTATGGATCATATTATACACTATTGTTTGAGAGCCTTCATTAAATTATTATTCTAAGTTGTATTTTATAATACATCTTCATAATTTTGGAAATCTTAACAACCCCTTGTTCTTTAGGAGTTAAGGGTTAAAACATGTGTGATAATTAATTATGGGCAATAGAATGAACAAGGGAGAGGGAAGAATAAATCCAGGTGATCCATTTTTTGTTAATACAAGTATGCATTAAGTGTATATTCATTCTAGTACTAGTAGTGCAACAAACACTCCCACAACATATGAAACAAAGTATTTTCATTAGTTTGATATAATTGAATTTAAACCACTAAAATTTTGGTAGTGTTTTAAACCCAAACTATTGTAAAATACTCTTGATTTTAATGAAGCTAAAATCTTCATTGTTAAAATTTATCTTTTAATATATCCAACTAAAGGATCTTTAGTTAACTTGTTTGAATATATACTCCAAAATTTCATAGTAAATATCAATCACAAGTTCAATGTGCCTACAATTCAAAAACAAAGTCTCAATGGCCTTCATAAAAGACAAAGTTTTCATTTTCAAAATTATATTATAAAAAAAAGTCCTATATAATCAAGAAAACATCATATTCATCTTTAAGAAAATTATGAAGTAGAAGGTGGTATATGATGATAAAAAGAAAACTAAATTATTCATAACTTTGATAAGAAATTGAGAATTGTCAATCTCAATGGTGAGAATGTTCTAATAAGCGATACATATCCTTTCTTTTTTGTTTTGCTTGAAACTTTTAAAACTTGATTCCAAAAAATGACTCAATATTATTTTCCAACCCTTAATGCCCACAAAATCATATTCCTCATAACTTTCATATCATTAGTTGAAATTGAATGGTTCAGTGGTTTTTATATAGGTATCAATTTGTACTATCAAAGAAATGAATTAATAAATATATTTTAAAATATTCTTTTAGTTGTTGCCTTGGACATGTGAAATGAAAAAAACATTTTTAACTTGTTCATAATTATTGGAATGACGTGAAATGAAACTTTACTTGTTCAGATCCATTCTAAAATTTTATCCGAAAACTCTCGATTATGAAGTCAGTAGGGCTCCCTAAATTTTCAAAACATAGAAAGTGGGCTCTTTAGTTTAAGAGTGCTTCACAATTTTGCAATAAAAAGGTGCAAGGACGTATACATGACCATCAAAGAGGATGAAATTATAAGTTATGGTAGATATTCAACTATGGATTAAAAATACTTAGACTATTTCATAACAATATTTGCAATTCGAGGCAAGCTCTAAAAACTTTGTACTTATAATATACTTTATGTTATTTAGAGTAGCTCAACATCATCAAATCGAATCAATTTCTTGCAATATTTATAACCATTGGAAAAGTTATAACTTTCTATTTTGTTTTGTGAACAAATTTGGGTAGTCCAAGTACTTAAAAGATAATTAGTCATTTGATTTTTTAAAGTTAGATTTTGTTTTGTAGTTGTATAGATGGAAGTGGAAAGAATTGTTTCTTTGTATTTTAACTAATGAAATGAATGTTCTTATATAACAAACAATCGTAAAAATCTTTTTACAAAAAAATCAAGTTTTTATTTAATGTAATTTTAATATTTAAAGAAAAAAAAGTTATTTTCTTATTAAAACATTCTTACTATGCACTCTTACTATGGATATTCATTTTTTGAATTTGATTTTGGGATTTATTAGAAATTTATGTTTCACAAAAATGAGTGTGAAGAACTCAAAAAATATTCATTAATGACTATGAAGAATTGAAATTTTAATTAATTAAGTGTAAAAATTTCAATTTCAATTTTGAATTTATATCTTCAAAAAACAATACAATTTGAAGGACATAAAATTAAGTCTTTTGATAGAAAATTTCAAAGGTGAAATACCACCTCTAGAACGGCTTGAAGAAATTTAAATTTGGAAATTGAACCCCTAAATCTTTAAATTAAGGTTTTTTGACAACGCAATTTTAGGCAACTCACTATTAATGAAATTTTTATTTCTTTTATTTAAAAATTTTAAATAGCATCTGCCCGAGGAGTAACTTCAAGGCCCAACAATTTACAAAACTTTTGACTAAATGGTTAAAAAGTTATTGTATGATATGTAATTTTTATTGTTTCGTGGGTAGCTTGGGCAACTAAAAGTTCTTAAAAAATCACTTTTTTCAAATACAAAATTTGAATTTTTTTTTAAGATTTATATGTATGTGAAAAGTTTTGCATCATTCCATTTTGATGAATGCAATGAAAGTTATAAGCAAATTTAGTTTGTCAGTAGTTATGGATTTTCTACTCTATAATAAACTTTGAAGTCATTTACTTAACTCAATTTTCAATATTTTTGAAAGAAATTCCTAGGATGCACATTGTCTACTACAACATTAGAACCATTGGGATTGTCATTTTTCAATTCCATAACAAAATTTTGAACAATTTAGTATTTTGAATCATTCTCTACTTCTTTCCACTTGCTCTTTTTTTCCTATATTGTGTTGTACAATTCCAAATGATCTGAATTTTTTCAAGTATGTAGCCAACTTGCCTTGAAGAATGAAACAAAAGAAGCAAGACCATTTTGGACATTTTTTCATACAAATGTGACCTTGTTTTTCGCAGGGCCTAAAAAAGAATTTTTGTCAATTCAATAGCTAATATCTTGCAATCTATGTAGTGAAAATTTCTGAATTTTTTTTACATCTTTTCAAACTAGCATACCACAAGAGCACATGGTTGCATGTGTCCAAAAATGTTTCTTTTCTAAAATTTGATATTTGTACTAGAAATGGCAGTTTTGGAATATTTTTGGTGAAACCATAGAAAAAAAACTTTTACATGTTAAGGACTAAACCCTAATAAGCAATTGCATGAGCGCCCACAATTTTCATTTCAACCCTAGCTTCCCTAATCAGCCCAAGCTCAACCAAGGTTATTGTTGTCCATTCCAAAATTCTCGCATTCCCTCCAAACCTCCCAAGGCAGCAAGAATTCAGCCCTGATCAAGCCCAAGTATTCTCATCATTTTCACCAGACCTCTCTCCAAGCAAGTGAAAACCTATTTGACAAATGGTTTAATTCTAACCCTAACTCATTTCCATATTTGTTCTAAAAACTTTTTGTCCATTTCTTACTAACATTTTTCAAGAGTTTTCTCAAATCACATGTATACATAAAATTCTAAGAGAGAGAGAGAGCGTTGCAAATCCTAATTCCACCTACTTCAAAGTCCCTATCGGATGAATTCACATAACTACTTTCATCCTACCTTGATTTATTGTTCATCTGCTAATTTGGTGTAAGACGCATCAAATTAGTGCAAATTGCACTAAATTATTATGAATGCGCTAGTTTAGTGTAAATTGCACAAATTTAGTGTACAACCCCTAAATTACTATAAAACTCTCTAAATTATTGTAAAATCCCTATTTTAGTGTTTTCATCACTACTCTAGTGTTCTAATTGTAGTTTTAGTAACTTCTTTTGTGTTTTTCCTATTGATTATTTTTTGTGGTTTTCAATTTACTTATAGTTTCATTTCCTACTTCTAATCTTGTATTTTAAATCCCCCTTTTAATTTTTAATTTTTATTTGGCACTTATTTTTTGTTGCAATTTCTAGTAATATTTTTTTGTTTTCAATCCACTTTAGTATTTTGTGTATCTTATATTTTTTGATTTTCCATTTATTTTTAGTTTCATTTTCTACTTGTAGTCTTTTGTTCTTGATATATTTTTATACTTTTAGTATTTCTTAAATTTTTGTATTGCAATTTAATTCTGATCCCATTTCCTACCCATAGTATTTTTTTCTTAATGGTTTAGGATTTTTGTGGTTGTTCTCTTTTGGGTTTTCTATTTGATTCTGATTTCATTTTCTAATTCAGTAGTATGTTGGTATTCCTTTTATCATTGTTTTACCATTTTTCTAATTTGGTTATTTTACCTAATCTTCCTTGAAGGTTTTTTAGTTCTAAATACCTATTTTTTTCCAAGAATATTTTTTTCATTTTCTCCAAATTTCATTTCCTAAATTTTTTCCCTAACTTCTTGATGTTCCTATCTTTGTATAATAGGAAATTCAATAATTGGTGTTTATAGTTTAATCTAGAGTACTAACACTTCTAGACTTGCAAATTCACCTACATTGTTTATGTTTTTTCAATTTCTAAAAAATGAACTATTATGGTGATTCACAATAATTGATTCAAACATTTATATAAAAATAATTTCTTTGATGATTTATGGATTTTAAAAAATTATTTGTGAAGATATAAATTCTTGTTGATATTTTCTTATAAGAATATTAAACTATTATTAATATTTTATCTAGATTTTTCGGTGTGTTGATGAAATTATTTTGATCTAAAATTTAATTATAGAAAAAAAAAACATTCTAAGTTGTATACCTCATATTGGATATTCAAATTTTATTATTAGAAATTTCTCTAAATTTCCATATAAATTAAAAATCAGATTTCAAAATGCTTCTGAATCCAATAGATCATTTGGGTTTTAATTAGAAAGTTGCCACTAGCTAAAGTTAAGACATTTTCAAAAAGAAAAAGGAAAAATATTCATTCTTTGTGCACCTCAAGAATTCGTAAAGCAATGCATTTTGAAACTAAAAAGACAATCAAATAGAATTTTTTTTATTATATGAATCATTCTAATGCTCTTTAAGGGATTAAGTATTATATAATCTTGGAATATTCTAAATTTCAAAGTTATAAGAGATCCTAAAGAAAATATAATTTAGAAAAACATCTAATGACACTCAAACCAATATTGTCTAATATGATTCATATTCATTATAATTTCTATAATTGAACAATTCACTATTTTTAACATTATTTAAAACCAAAGATAAGAGTATGTCAATCCTTTCAAGAATTAACTCTTTAAATTTCTTTTTTTTCAATCTATAAAGAAATCTTTGGAGAGCTATTGAAACTAGATTTGTGTATTTTATATTAGCAAAGTACCTTATAATCAACCATTGTTATCATCTTCACCCTTGAAGTTCCTTGACTATGTTTTTACTAGAAATGTTCCAAAACTACTATTTCTAATACAAGTATCAAATTTAAGGAAAAAAACAGTTTTGAACACATGCTACTGCAGGATCTAGTAGTTCGTTGGTTTGAGAAGATGTGGAATTTTTTTTAGAAATTTCCACCACATGGATTGCCAGATATTAGCATTTGAATTGACAAAGATCATTTTTGGAGTCTTGCAAAAAACAAGGTAGTAACACTTTGCAAGGTCACATTTGTATGAAAAAATGTCCAAAATGGTCATGCTTCTTTTGATTCAATCTTCAAGGCAAGTTGGCTACATACTTGAAAAAATTCAGATCATTTGGAATTGTACAACACAATATAGAAAGAAAAAGTAAGTGGAAAGAAGTAGATAATGATTAAAAATACTGAATTGTGCAAAATTTAGTTATGGAATTGAAAAATGCCAATCCTATTGGTTCTAATGTTGTAGTAGAAAATTTACACCATAGGATTTTTCTTTCAAAAATTACTGAAATTTGAGTTAAATAAATGACTTCAAAGTTTATTTTTGAGTTAGGGATCCATAATTGCTTGCAAACTAAAAGAACTTATAACTTTCATTTCATTGATCAAAATAGAATGATGCAAAACTTTTCACTTATAAAGAATGTGAAAACCAATTTCAAATTTTTTGTCTCAAAGAAGTTTTTTTTTATAATTTGCTTGGACTACCCAATAGAGGAAAGAAACAACATATCATACAATAACTTTTTAACCATGTAGTCAAAAGCTATGAAAATTGTGGGGCTTTAAAGGAAAACCTCTTCCCCATGTTGTTTGAAAATTTCAAAGAAAAAAATGAAAATTCCATTTGTAGTGAATTGCCCAAAATGTCTATTTTGCCAAGAAACGCAACTTGCTCCTTTAGGGGTTAATATTATATTGCACATTATATATTAGTATAAAATAAAAATGTATTAGTTGTCATTAAAAATGTATTGGTATGTTGTTATACATCATTTCAAATTGTTGTATACAAAATTTGAAGAAAGTTGACATTTATAGAATTAAAATTATTCACAATTTGACAAATATGCTAATGATGTTGGTTCTCACTAAATTTTCATATTTGGAGGGAATTGAGAACTTGAAATTGCATTAGCCATTGTAGAGAGGGTATAAGTTGCAACATCATGGACCATTGTTACATCTCACTGCCTTTGCATTTGAAATATTTGTTGAATGGGACAATGCGTTCAATTTATATATAAGAGTTGTATGATACAATTTTAGGTTTGGATTTTTGTACAAAGACTAAAGCTTATAGCACGCTCAACTGATTCAAATTGAATGAAAAAGTTTCAATTGCATACTCAGTTTTGTTTGTCACTATATGTATTCATAGTTTTGTATCCATGTACATTATCTATATTTGTATTTTGCATATCATATTCGTATTGTGTATCCATATTATGACATGGACAAGATATGGGAGACATTGTTGGCATTTTGGGGTGATAGTGATAGTCATAGGGTCCAGAATCGCGCTTGAGTTCCACATAGACGTCAATGCTACATGGATTGCTTGAAGGGATCCTACCTCTCTATTTTTTAAATTTTTGTTTAACTCCCAATTTTTAGGAATGCTTCTATGAATGCTCAAGATGCTTAGCAAAGGATATGGATAGGTTAAACACTTTCATTCACTACAGTGTACTAATTTTCTTTTGTCATAGTGCAAATTCTGGTATTGTGTTTAATCTCTAAATGCCCAAAGCCTTTTTTGACCTTCTTGGAATTTGCTCTAACTTAAACAAAAATTCAATATTATGATCAATTTTAATAAGAAAAAACTGAATTATAACCATACAAATTCAAACTAGACATGTTAGAGATCACATGGGAAAGGAAAACACAATAGTATCATTGATGGATTGAAAGATTATAATGTTTGATCATGAAGGTATTCAATTTGTGAAAGTGATTTGAAGTCTCTCAATCTTCTTTTTACATGTGAAATCTAATAAAATTGGTCACAAGAAAATGAGATTAAAGGATATTACAAGCATAGCTCCAATCAATTTAATGCTTCTCACAAACTATTCTAAAATTTTTTTAAATGAATTTCTCATTTGTTTTTTTTATCCAAAATCTAATGTATTTTGAGGATCATTTCCAAGAGCCCTCAACACTAGAGAATCAAGACATGTAGTGGACACCCTAGTACAAAATCTTGAATAGAAAAATCGTAATCATTCATTTTCAGAATCGGATTTTTGAAGCTAAAACTAAACTTTGAAAAGAATTTTTCAAAAATATAATCTACTAAAAATAGTGACTTGACAAAGTTTTGTTTAACTTCAAAGTATCGAATTTGGTGCCTTGAGCATTTAGGGGTTAAAATTGTGAAAGTTTTCATTGCATAATGCAACATGAATTATATGTGGAATTATATGTGGAAGAACATTCATTTGCAAGCTGAGTCTATGCAAGGTAAGTTACATGACTATCTAGGAAAATTCAATTAAAAACACTCTCAACACAGTGAGTGGTCTACATGAGAAACGTAAATTAAACTTTGACATGTTGCATTATTTAAACTCAATTTCAGAAGTATACTCCATAATTGAAAATTATATAATTAAATTTTTCATGTTAATATAGTTCTATAGTATCACAAAGATTTAGGGTTTCATGTTCATATTATATTAATTAGGATTGTGCTGAATGTGCATATTTTAATTTGATGCTCAAAATCATATATTATTTTAGATATTGGTGCATGTAGTTAAAATAAAATAAAAGATGGATAAAATACAGAATAATATAGTAATACGATGTCCTTCCATATAGATATGAAACTGATTTAGTACACATGACACTAATTTACCAGAATTACTGTATTTTATAATAATCCAAGTTGAAAATAAGCATTCATTGTAAGGTAGGAGGTCCATAAAGCGCCCATCTAAGAGCTGAAACTGAATTTTGGGGAGGTAAAACTTATTGAAATATTTTTCAGTAAATTTTTCTTGAAAGACAAGAGGAATTGACATCTAACCCAATTTGTTTTATATTTTTTTGAGCTTTGTACAATTAGTTATGAATTTTTGAAGTCGAAATGGCATAGGGTTCTAAAACTGCACACCTCCTCAAATATACACTGTTGGTACATCCCTGTAAAGATGAAAAAAACCCATGTACACATAGTGTACATTTGAGGAGGTGTGCGGTTTTAGAGCTTGAGCGGATTTCGAGCCTCCTACCTTATTCTTTTTTGCCCATTTTTGGAGGTAGTGAAATAGATTTTTCACCTTTCTAATATGAAAGATCAGTTCTACATAGGGGACTAGGGGACAATGATTAGGATACCTTCAAGTATAAGGTATGTGCACCTGAAGGGCCATTCCCACTTAGCGTTTGCAAACACCGTGAGCTTAAAGATAAAACTTTGTCATTAAAAGAAAATTATTTTTTTTCTGGCAGTTCAAGTTCAGAATTTGGTGATAGTTTCTTGCTAAAGCACAGTTCCCACATGCTTGGTACTTATAGTGAAGGACTTCACATACCACCACATAGCCAATTACCTATTTTGATCGGATGGCCAAAAATAGTCTAAATCTCAAACTTTGAATGAATTCAAAAATAAAAATATCACCATCCTACATCTATGGACAAGGAATTGTAGTGGGTATCCAAATATTAGAAAAGATTTCACTACAAGTCAATGTCATAACAAGTGCACTCAACTAGGGGTGGAGAGATTGTTTTTATAATGAAATTCATTATCCATCATGAATCTTCAAAGGATATGGGACAATTTGAAGATGAGAGCTTGACCACTCATTGTCAAAATGCAAGAATTGTGTGCAATGTAGAGCTTCAAACCTCATGTAGGCATAGTAGAATAATTTTTTTCAAGAAACTTTGAACTAAGAAAAGTTGGAAAATCAAAGTAATCTTCATCTCCAAATTTTTTTCGAGATTCTAAGCCTCCAATCAAAGTTTTGGGACAAAGTTCTAAAAGGGGTTGGGACAAACCCCTAAAGTTTCATTGTATATTAACCCCTCAATGCCCGAGGCCTTTTTTGAGCTTCTTGAAACTTGCTCTAAATTGAACTAAAAGCCAACATTTTGATAAGTTCTATCGATAGTTTTTAATTGTAACCATACAAATTCAAACCTAACAAGTTAAGTTTCAAATGGGAAAAGAAAAGTTAACAATATCACTTATGAATTGAAAGATTGTAATGTTTGATCATAAGGGTGTTCAAACTATGAAACTAATTTGAAGTCTTTCAATCTTCTTTTGACATGTCAAATCTAAAAAATTGGTCACTAAAAAAATATGAGGGTTAAAGGGCAGAATGTGCATAATCCGAATAAATTTACAGCTTCTCAAAATTTGTTCTTTTATTTTTCTTAAATGAATTTTTCATGTAACTTTTTTGTAAGATCTAGTGTCTTTGAGAGCCCTTGATACTAGAAAATCATGATTTGCAATGGACACCCTTGCATAAAATCTTGAATAGAAAATTCATAATGATTCATTTTCATAATTTGATTTTTGATGCTAAAACTAAACTTCCAAAATAATTTCAAAATTTCAAATACTAAAAATAGGAACTTAATTAATTTATATTTAACTTCAAAGTTTTGTTGACAAGAGAATTCAGTACCTCAAGCATTTTAAGGATTAAAGTAGGTATCTCCTTGACTGCCACTTCTTGCTACTCTACCTAATTACTATTATTATTAGAAGAATCAAATTTTCGTATTTTCTTCTTGGCAAGTGAAAGGAGCTTCCAACACACCAAAGAATGCAACATTTGAATATTGTATGCAAAAGTCATAATGGGTCAAATCTTTTTTTGATCGAGGTTATAAAATTGTTCTTCCACATAGGTACATATTGATTTTGAAGATGTACACTAAGTGATGATGGTCTTCAGTTAGTAGTGCATATAGGGTATCTAGGTTATAGTTGCATTCTATGATGAGGAAAAACACACACATTTGGGACACCCCAAATGTGTTGGATTCCATTAACTTACCATAAGCTTATTGCGAATTGATTTTGCAATATATTTTAACCATTTATTTCATTTCCGTATAGGGACCAAGCTACACTAAAAAATTATTTAGTGTCATCCATACCTAGCTATTTACTGAAGGCTGTAATTTTCTATAGAAGATGGATATTTTTACCAAGAATGTAGATATCAATACAATTCAAAGGAAAAAAATTCCCATAAACATAGTTGGTAGAAGTATTTGTCAAAAGGAGAAATTTATATCATTTTAAAATCTATTTGTCATGGTGACAATGAATACAATTATTAGTGTAGTGAAAGAGAGAACACAATTTTTGAATAAAATTATTCAAATTGAAGCAAGAAGCCCATTGTGGATTGTTTGATCATTGCACATAGATATAGTTATTTGATTCACAATTTTTGTATGCATGAGAACAAAAAATTAGAATTAAATTCACATGCATTTCAATCAACTCATTTTCTGAAAAAAAATGATACATTATAGGGTGGTCAAAGTAAAAACATATAGCTTCCCACTGTGGGCTGGAGGGAGGGACTATTCTTGTCTTTGGGGATTCTAATATGTCTCTTACTTCCTTACATGGTTCCAATGGAAATCCAAAAGCACCCTTGGTAGAAGAATGAGCCTTTAGCCATGTGTAGTGTGCTCATTGAATTCATGAAATGGTGACTATCTAATCCAACTCTAAAACTTTGAGTCCCAATTGTACACTCCATGCAATAAAAACTACATTAGAATACAACAATACAGAATTTGATCTAAAAATAGAGATTTGAATTGAACTCCATTCTCAATAGTGGATCTACTTACTTTAGTCAATCTACAAAGCTAGTTCAAGGGGAAGTCAGGCTACACACATGACATGTGTCGATGAAAACTTGTTTCTCTTCAATGTTGTTATTCATGCTACACTATTGTAATATTCATTGCATATTAGATCATTTTGGACAAAGTACCTTGTTCATAAGTCTCCTCTTTCTAGGATTAAAGATTTTGAAGAAGCGCACTTTGTGGATGAAATAATGAAAAGTATTTCACTTCTTGTTGCACAAAGCCAAAGAAAATGTTTCTTCCAACCCCTCTTCGAATTTTGTCTCTAACTTTTTATTGGAGCATTGTAATCTCAAGCAGATTTTTAGAGATGAAATTTAACTTGATCTACCAACTTTTCTTAGTTCAAAGTTTCTTAGAAAAAGTTATTCTACTATGCCTAAATGAGGTCTAAAGTTCTACATTGAACACAATTCCTGTATTTGACTTAATTAGGTATGAGCGGTTGAGCATCTACTAATCCTAATTTACATATCCCACATAGATTGTTTTACTTCCCATCACCCCACTTGTATAAATAGATTACCTACACATTGTCCCTCTCTCACTTCAATAGAGTCTTACAAATCTTGTGGAGGTGAAAGCCAAAAAGTAATGGACCTCTTAGATTTTTTCTACTTGGGTCCTAGCTACTTTCGGCTATGGGCTGCCAATGTTCTTATGTAATGGGCCCTTGACCCGGCATATAGGTAAGAGTGGTTGTCATCTGATGGAATCATCATTTCCCGACGATTATTAAATTGTTATTATGAACTACTATTATTGTGGTGGGCCAATAACATAAAGGTGTTAAATAGTCGTAGGAGTGCTCTCACGTCGATCCCACCTTGGCCGCCAAGTAGGTTCGGCAAATAGTGGAGCACTCCAGTGGGAGCACACGATGATTTATGATTGAATTACTACCATCGTAAGGCTAGGTGGGAACGTACCTTAAAAGAGACAATCTCCTAATTGCGCCACATATCTACAATAGTTTAAGGCTTCAAGCTTGATATCTTGGACAATTGGAGATACATGGCGCAATTAGGAGATTGTCTCTTTCATATGCACATACCTTAAAACTTTTGTTTTGTATGAAGCCTCATCCTTGGCTTGGCTCCTACCCATTTGTTTGATCCAAAAACATAAGAGAATGAATTGAATCTATTGGATGATTTTAAGGAAGTCTCAAGGATAGAAAAAAAACATTTTTTAATTCAATTTTTGAGTGTAGTTGCTTGAACCCAATTTGAATGAATGGTATTGAATTTTTTCTTCTTTTCGATATTTTTTTACTTTCCTACACAAGCAAACGGGAAATCCATGGATCCCTATGTAGTGTATTTTGGCAACTTCTACTCCTTTCTCTTGACATAAATTTAATCCCTAAATTTTTATTTTTTTTAAATTTGGAGTCAACCAAATATATAAAGCTAATCAAGTCTAGTTTCCATTCCAATATGAAATTTTTAAAAATATGTTAAATTTAATAACATATTAGATTTTTGGGTCAATGACCATAGAGTGTTGATTGTCTAAATTTAGAATGGTAGAAAAAAATGATTTGAACCACAATGTTCTTCACTACGATGGATGCCTAAGGGAAAAATTCAGATTTTTAAAGTATATTTTATATTTTATATTTTACTTTGTATTTAAAATTTCACAATAATTTCAAATTTTCACAAAAGAGTTTGGAATTTTATGACTCACAGAAGATATGCAATTACATTTGTGAAAAATGAATATGATATGTTTTGTTCATGTATAGTTGTAAAATAGGATTAGGGAGAGAGAAAAACTTTCCAGTTTAAAAAAGTGGTTGGAGGCCCATCTTTGGGGGGTTTATAGTCGTGTCATAGTCAACCCCTAATGGACTAGGTGTTCATTCAATGGACATTTGAAAACTTAGGTAGGGTCATACAAAGTCAATTTTTTAACTGATGTTTCTAAATGTTTGACACAAATTTGGGACATTCATCCCTTTGTGGGAATTTAAGAAATTGCAATTGGATGCCTATATCTAAAGCTACAATGTTTGAAATAAATTTGGCTATATTTGAGAAAAAATATTTTCTTCAAAATTCAACACTATTATCTTGAAATTTATGATCTAAGAGTTCTTGAAATTTTTTGCACATATTCCAAATGTTTGTGTCTAATTTTTCTCTAATTGGATTTCAAATAAAAAAAATTCCTCACTACATAAGAATTCATCAAAAAATGACTAGTGCATTGCCATCTTACTTGATCTTTTTGCATAATAGGAGGATTTAGGGTAAGGTAGACCTTGTATTTGCTCTTGAAACATTGCTCACATTTGCCTAACAAGATGCAATATTCTATAGTGTAGAAGCTCAATTTTGTGTAGAGCAAAAGTTTTATTCTAAAAGGGCTTGAAGTCTTTTGACTTTGTCTCATTGGAATAAAAAACAAGGGTTTTATTTCCACTTCAAATGTTAGAATCTTTCGATCCATGAGGTAAAATTTTCTAAAAACTTTCCCACACGTTGCCATAATGGTTTACAGTACTTTGTATGGTTGAAATTCAAAGAAGTATATTTTTAATTTTAGTCAATGTACTCAAAAATGATAGTTTTGGACAACTTCTCTTGAAAAACTCCCATGATTTTATAGGGATTAAGTGGCAAGTGCAACATGTTTAGCTTTAACTTAGTTTTGGCCTTTAATCAAGTGGTAGTCTAGTTGCCTCCTTAATCCATTAACCCCTAAGCTCTTTGATGTCCACTTTATGGATGATGAACAAATTGAAATTAAAGTTTCATCTTCATTACTACTTAGATGAAAGCTATCCTAATTTGTGGAGATACTTTATCAAGATGTTGTCCTATCTAATGGTTGGAATTGGTATCATTAGAGTACAAATTTTTCTAAAATTGCAAATGTGCAAGGATGTCAAATGTTGACAAGGCCCAAATTGCATTGACTCTAGTTCAAAATTGAATTTGTGAAAATGAGGTCATAGATTTAAAGAACAAAAAAAATTCAAAATCTTATTATGTCAAGAGAACCTCATTTTAAATCCATTCCATCAAATTGTACTCAAAAAATGATAATTTTGCTTGTAATCAAATTTTGAATGAATTTCGAAATTTTCCTCTCAAAATTCAGAAAATAATGTTGGTGATGGCGTGAGTGAATCTAATTGTATGGATAGAATCTACAACTCAAAATGTACAACTTTTATTTGTATGTTAATTCCAAATTTTTATTCCAAATAGTACTTAATAATGATTTTTCTCTAATTATCAGTTCTGGAGAAGACTCAGGACGTTTAGGGGTAAAAAAAGGAAAGAAATTGAATAATAGTAATGGGATTGGTAAAAATCTGAGAAGTTCACATACAACATCCCATTTTTTTCTAGGCCAAAAGGAATGTGTAGGCTATGAGACATTCATGTTTTCATGTGAACATTGATGTGGGGTGTTGAACAATAAAATTTTCTTGTAAAACAAAGACTAAAATGAATTAATGTTAACTGCAATTTCATTGTTTTTGAACAAAATTGCTAAAAAGCAACACATCTACAAAATATGATGGTGAACAAATTTGTTATTCTTTTGTTGCTTCAAACCTTAGAATCTTAGATCAACTTGTGTGTATGTTTTTTCAAGTATATACATAGCCTGTTTTTTTAGCATCTCCAAAATTTTAAATGTTCAAAGTGAAGAATTGAGTTGAAAATTAAAAGAAAGGTTCAACAAAGAAACTTTATTGAACAACTTTATTGATCCTTTTAGTGATCATTACATAGAACAATACAAAAGATGATAGAAAAATAAATACAACTAACAAATATTACTACAAAAAAATCAAAAGATGCCAAATCTAATGAAGAATGTTTTTGCAAAACATCTTATCCTATACACCTTTTTTTGGTGAAAATTGTAAAAGTTGAGTAAATAAAATAATCTCATTTCTTATTTTTTGAGGGAATTTCCATGATTCCCTGTACAACTAAATTTCTCATGTTCTCTACCTCGATAATCAAAATGGAATGAAAAAATATTTTATTGTAGATATAAACCCATCATATGACTATGGATACACACTTCTTATAGGAATTATCCAACTCTATGAGGACAAATATATGTTTTTGTTTGTTTGTAAGACGTAAAAATGATATATTTTAAATTCTAATATAGGATATGGTTCCAAAAAATACAAGATATTCATACTATTGGTTATAGAGTAATCAATTATGCTCAAAACTATTAGAAATTAATAGATTAGTATAACTTTATTGATTAGTAGGTCAAATTCTATATCAAATTTCAATTAATAATATGAAGTAGATAAGCCTATTACCACCTTGATTTGGAATATGAGTATATTGGGGTCAATTCCAACAAGGGCACATATTTTTCAAAGTTGTGCGCCTATTTCACAAGTCAAATTCAAGTGGAATCATAATTTTTCAATAAAAATTATAATTTCTATGAATTTTTGAAGTGGTCAGCCATAAAATTACAAAACTACTCATAGAGTGAAGTCATAAGTGTCTCATAACTATCCTATAATTGCCTTTCTATGTATCTATAGGCACTTAAGTATTCACCAATCAAGACTTGACATGTAACCAATTTTGGCATGAATGCATTGATTTTATTAAAATCTTGAAAGGATTTGCAAAAGTAGGTAACAAAATTAGGTAGTGAACAAGTCTCGTTTATCTTACATCATATTAGATGCAACATCTGTTATTAATCCTTTTAGAATGTGGAGAGCATGCTTGAGCCTTGATTTCTAATCTTTTACATTTTTGTGATGGTTGTCATGTGTATTGGGCAAAACATGAAATTATAAATACCTTGGCAAAGTTGTGGAGCAAATTATGAGATTAAAAAATAAAAGGGTAGAAACTTTGCCTAAGTAAAGAACAGGTTCTAAGTATTTACAATGAATACAAGTTCTTTCCTTTATAAGGCTTTGTGTCATTTGTACTTTATTTGAAAAGTACGCATACATCTTTGGACTACTGGCATGAGTAGTCAAAGAAACAATTACCTACGTGCTCCACTAAGTTGCAAAGGATATGTGCTAGTAGAAAATTTTGTTTTGGATTTTTCAATCTACTTGTTTGAGTATGATGAAGAATTACATAAAGTTAAAAATGTCCAAAACATATACTTTTCTTTGCAAATTTTGATGGTTTACTTCAACATGGAAGTGGATTTTTTTATAAGGTAATTGGGAATTTTGGAAAAGAAGAAATTTCATGATTTCATATCCAGTTTGATAATGGCATTTAATTCACATACTTGGTTCATCCAATTGAAAACCATCCATACTTTTGAAGGATGGTGTAAACCACCTTATTACTTCACCTTTTAGAAAATAGAAATTATAAACAATGTTTGTAAATTTATAATTCTAGTAGTAGTATTTTGGATTTAACCACAACTATCAATTAGGAAGTTTTTCATTAGATAGTGATGAAAAATTTGGGAGTTTAGGTTGAAAATCTAAAAAATGCACTTAGGGAAAATCAAAGGAAAAATTCTAGGGGAAAAGTAGGGGTTTGAAGCTAAACTGACTTTAAACAAGATTTGGTAAAATAACCAAATCAGGCAAATGGTAAAATGGTGGTAAAATGAAAATGAAAGTACAACTAAGTAGAATTTTTTTAATATAATTAAATAGGAAAACAAAATGATAAAAAATACAAAAATATAAGACCAAAATGAAAATAAAAAACTAGTATGGGTAGGAATTGTGTTCAATGCAACTCTTTAGACCTCATTTTGGCATAATATAATAACTATCTCTAAAACAATTTGATCCAAGAAAAGTTAGTAAATTAGGCTAAATTTCATCTCCAAGAAACCTGCTTGAGATTCATAGCTTCGAATTAAAAGTCATGGACTAAATGTAGAGAGGGGTTGGAAGGGACATTTTCTTTGACATTTTCAAATATCTTCTCTAAATTTCGTCCATAAATTTTTATTGGAGTCTCAAAAGCACAATCGGATTTTTGTAAATGAAATTTAGCTTGATTTCTCAACTTTTCTTGGTCTAAATGTTTATGGAAAAAGTTATTCTACCATGCCAAAATATGTTCTAAAGTTTTTAATTGAACACAATTATTTTGTCTTAACAATGAGCAGTCAAGCTCTTATCTTCAAAATTATCCCATACCTTTTAAGATTTAAGACAAAATAGTGGATTTCATTTTTAAAATGACCTCTCTACCGTGCATCTTACAATTGAATTTCCTTGAATGTTGTGCTTTTCAATTTTTCTTAAAGGGTATCATTGGCAATGGAAGCAACCATGCTATTCAGGGAAAATGTGGATTACAACATTATATATCAGTTAGCAAATTGGATTTCCTAGAATGCTATGCTTTGCAATTTTTCTTGAAGGATATTGTTGTTTCCATGAGAAATAGAATCGGCTAATTATGCCATTTACTAGATTTGAAATAGAACATTACATGTGAATTAGTATGTAGGATTGAATTTTTATTGGAACAAGAAAGTGTCTTTGTGGCAATACTAATATAGAATTTGTTATATGGTTTACTTTAGGTAATTTGCATTATTTTCTTAAACTATAATTATTTTAGACTTTTAAAAGTATAACAATGCTATTCAACCTTTTCTTTTAACTTTATTGATAATTCAAAAGTTCATTTCAAAAGATGGGTCTTAGAAAGAAAGAAAGAAATATATATATATATATATATATATATATATATATATATATATATATATATATATATATATGAATCCTAGAATTTTTTCTTTTTTTCTTTTTCTTTAGTAAAAACTTAGGTTTTGGACTTTGTGTGAACAAACTACCACCCTCATAGATTCTCAATTTCAAAATGAATTAGCATCAAATTTTTCATGAAGAATTCCAAATTCTCAAAGGTGAATAGTTGTCGTACTTGTTTGAGCCACATTTCACTTGGCCATTGGTACCTTGGTCCATACTTAACTTGCAAATGGAGCAGACGCATCATACCAAGTGTGTGAGGTAGTTCAAATGGATGATTTGATGTTGACTTTTTCTTCTTCTTCGACCTTGTACAACAAGACATCAAATCATGTCCACCAAAGTGAGCCTAACTAACATGGCCTGACATAGTCCCTGGCTTGGACCATCAAACTTGACCAAGTGCACGGGTTGCAGAACCGCAACCTTGCAGTAGTGCCCCCGACAAAGTGAGGAAAACAATGAGTACCCACATCCTTCCTAGGTTGATGGATTTAAGATTTTGGGCGTTGGGTTAGGGTTCTAGGGTCTTCTTTGATATTATGAACCAATTCACTTATCCCACATTGTTTGTTTTCCCTCTTGGCCCCCCATATGTATATAAAGATTTGTCTTTTCAAGTCAAAGAATAAATCATGAATGGCTTTTGAAGTAAAGTGAGATAAATGTGATGTCATGTCACATCAATGTGGGCCCATTTCAAATGGTCGATTTGATGTCCTACAAAGAAAGACAAGGTTTGAAGATTTTTTTCAAGTTCTACTAAAACAACATTTTGTAGTGCAATTCAAACAACATTCTTTGAAGTTCTTTGAGTGAATTAGAAAATTAGATAATCATAGGGTACAAAAAATTAAGACATTTTTAGGTAATAAAACACAATAATATTCCTTTAAAATCAAGGGATTCCTATATTTTACAAGGAGTGTGCTCCCTTGGTTCTATTAACAAATTAATTTTAAAAAAATTTAGCTAAAAAGATTATAATAGTATTTTTTATTATAAAACTTATAATATTTTTTGTAGAAAAATACCAAACTAATATAAGTTTTAAAGTCACTAACTTGTTTCTTTTGCAAATTGACTCATTAGAAAGCAAGAAGAACTATCCACAATTTATGGAAGATTTGCAAAATCTATTGAAAATTACAGACATATGAACTTGCAAAAGAATGGAGCATCCATTTTATTTAATGAAATGCTTCAAGGAAAAAACTCATTTTGCTTTCTCCCTTCAAATGGCACTCTCTCTAACCTACAAAAAATTATGCTTGAAGAACATGAGTTTTCAAATTACACTTAGAAGGTCAATCCAAGTGACTTGGGTTAATCTCAAGTTTGATATTTAACTATGAAAGAAATTTGTATCTGATCTTTATTCTAAAATGACAAAGATCTCCTAAGTTCATAATACAAAATTGAATGAATTTCAACCATTTTTTCACTAATATTTTATTTATAGAAATGTTACATCGTTGCACTAAATCAAAGGCATTTATATTATTTGGAGATTTTAGATGGAGCCCTAACTTAGAAGTAATTTGCACTATCTAAATAGATGAAATATGTTCTCTAATTAATCTACAAAAAAAACTGACTCCAATTTAGTAAATATAATCTATAAGAAGTCTTTTGTAAAAAAAAAATTTCCTTAGATATCAAACTTCTAACTCTCTAAGGGAGTGTTTGCACTAGTAACCAAGATTTAACCCTTGAAGGACCATTGTCCCTTTGGGGGACAAATTGGATTTCAAGCAAGTACCTACATTCTCAATTTTGTCATGATTTTTTCTTTTAAATTTGAAGATAGAAAAACGGATTAATTTTGTGGGAATATGAATTTTTTTCAATTGGTGCCATGCACAAAACTAATGCCGAAAAAAGCTCAAAACGAAGGAGACCATGCAGCAAAAAAAAATTTTGAAAATTTGAATTTTATTCAAAAATGATTTTTTCTTATAGATTCTATTTTTTCCATATGGAAAGATTTGATTCATTTTTTTTGGATAAGTGATGTGAAAGATATGGACAATCTTGTTTTTTAGGCAATCTAAGCATCTTCTTGAAAAGATAACTTATAGGATTCATTTCTCAATGCAATTTTTACAATTTTTCAAAAAAAAGGTCCACATAGTTTAGTTTGCTAGATAGAACAATCTCACTATTGGAATTAGTGCATTTTAATTCCATCTTAGAGATATTAATCATTTCAATTTTCCTTCTATCTTGTACCTACTTCTATTTAACAAATTTTTAAAGAATGAAATTAAAAAAAACATGAATTTTGAATTTTTCTTTCTAGACCCTCAACTCAATTTCCCAAGATAAAGATTTAAACCTACAAAGTCTATAGTGCAAAGAATTGAAGTTAAGAAGGTTTAAGGTCAAATAATCTAGTCCCGCAATGTGAAAAAAATTGTTTTCTTCACTTTAAATGCAAATATCTTGCAATATGTGTGGTCAAAAATTTCGAAATTTATTCTAAACATTTTCATACTAGTTAGGAGTTAGATCCTAGGGTAAGATGTCCAAAAAATACTATTTTCAAATTTTTTACTCTTTGCAATAGAAATGGCAGTTTTGAGTGTTACTTGGCAATAAAAAGGGCTTGGTCCTTCATAGGTTAAGACATATAATTCTCTTGTTTATGACCCTTGGTTCAAATGCTATGACCAAAAATAAGTTTTATTATACATTAGTCACCTCCAAATCTCCAATAGTGTGAATTGAACTTGGACTTGAGAAGGATAATTCACCTTTTAATGTGTTTCTAAAAATATCTAATAAAAATTTGTACTATGTATTAATCTTATGATATTCGAGAATTTTTTTTTAAATGTCAAAAATTCTCTAAGGATATGAATTGACTCTTAAAAAGCAAAAATACTTGGTGTGGGTTTGATTTAGGAATTCAAGATAATTGATAGACGATTGTAGACTCCTAGTAAATTTGATGTTATTTCTTGTATTAGCAACAAACTTGAACTCACTTAAAAGCTCCAACCAATCAAATGCCTCAACTGGTTGGTTTTCAATTTCATTGAGCTTAAAGGTCTCTAGGATACAACATATATTGTTTTCTATTTGACTCTTAATTTACAAAATAATGCACTACAACATATAAGATGTTTCAATAAGTTCTAGAAAATTTTCACAAATTTTGATATGAAAAATATTAAAAAAGAATCCTAGAAAATATAAATAAGGTGGTGGTTTTGTCTTACATAAAAATAAAAAAGTAAATAAATATAAAAAATTAATTCATACATCCAATATAGAGTTTGTTTTCTAATATATTTTCTTAAAAGTTCAATTATGATGAACTTACATAAATTTTTCAAAAACTACTTCTTTAAATGAAAATTTCTAAAGGAACTATTTCTTTAATTATCTTTTCTACCAAGGAGATAAATTAAAAATAAATCAGATGATTTATAAAATGTCATTTTTGACCTATCCCTACAAAGTTTCTAACAAAAGCTTTAAATAAATCACATCATTGCCTCATTGGATATTCTACTAACCTCTAAACTATTAGAGTTGTTTTCCACAAAAAATATCTTAAACTATTACTTTCTAGTGCATTGAGCATAATTGAAATATAGAAACATTTTTCAAGTGTTCAAACATTCAAATTTTTACTAGACTACTATAGGAATTTGTGGTAAAATTTCAGCTCATTTGACCACATTATCTACAAGATTGTAACATTTGAGGTTAGAAGAAAATAAATTTGGACTAAGATCCAAGAGGGTCAACAAAGTTTGACTCAATTTTTTGAGAAGGAGGCACTACTCAACTTTGGGAGAATTTGTATCATTGGATAGGTATTCATATTAGTTATTTTCATACCAATTTTCAAAAATAAAAGAGGCATATAACACATCTCAAATCATCTTTCTCTGAGAAGATGTCAAAAAATGCAAGTAAATGAGCAAGATTCCAATTTTTTGGAGAATTTTTTTGGAAAAAATCCAAATCCAAATGGTCAATACAAATCTTTCTTTTTTTAAATTAAGATTAATATAAATAAATAAATCTCAGAAATTTATACTAGAATTTGAACTACCAATTATAAAATTGTTCTAAAACTACTATTTTTAGTGCATTGAGTGAAAATTAGAAAAAAACAACTTATCATTGACCACATATTCTTTTCCGACACTACTATGAGAATGTGTGGAAAAAATTTCAAACTCCTTTTCTCTCATAGATTGGCAAATATAAACTTTCAAAGTTAATAGAAAAATTTCATAACTTGCTTTACTATTTAATCAATTGTTTACCCTATCTATTAGCATAATGTCCAAACTATTCCTAAATATTCGATCCCTATAACTTTTGATCCAAGATTTTGATTAAAAAAACTATATTTTCAAAAAATTATACAAGACTAGATCTTTGGTAAAAAATTTACTTTCATTAATGCAAAATGGCTTTGTATGAATCTATCTAAACCTTCAAAAAATAGAAATATGTATATAAATTCTTCAAGATTACTCAATAAACATGATGACAAAGAAAAGTACATAATTTTTATGCACCATTTAAAGTTAACCTTTAAATCTAACTATTTTTCATGTTATGTTTTCCTTTGATGTCCAATAAGTAAGCATATTTAATAATCATTGGAGTTAGTTTCACCAATCAAGACTATATGAACTTCTATTGATTCAATATATAAATCTATTCAAATATTGGAGGTTTTGAATAAAAGATTTGAAGATTTGGAGGTTTCATCCAACTTGAAACTTGTGGCAGAAAAAATATGAAATTCACTCCATTGTGTTTGTCCATTGTGTTTGTTGCATGCTTGCAAATTCAAATGTAATATTGGATATCTCCTAATCCATCTTGTGATTGAAGGAAGAAGATTGAACAAAACAAAATATGAAACTCAATATAGCTTCATTTGATTTGAATGTTCAAAATGTAATAATTTGTTTTGTTCAATCTTCCCTTGTTTGTCACAATATGGATTAGGAAAGATTCCAAAAAGCTTAGAATTGAAGGGCTTTGAAATTAAATAGACCATTGAACTTGTAAGGTTACAATGAATCTAATGGGGATGGATTTCATTTTGTTTCTCCCTTAACCTCTAAGTGCCTAAGCCTTTCCAAGTGTGTTTTGACTGTGAAAAAAGAGCATTGGCTTGTAGTTATCCTCAATGAAGCAAATTGTGTTTTCTTTCCAAATCTAATTGTATAGATGTTAATAGAGCTTGTTTATTAGTATGTACACCAATTTTGAGTGTGAAATTTCCTAGGAGTTGTGAGATTATACAAAGAGAAATATACATTTCCTATTTTTAGTACGTTGTCTTTGTACACTATGTTTCAAAAATTTGCATATAAATGTTTTTTGGGATTGGAGGTAACATGACCAACTTCAAAGAGTGTTAGCACACTAAAATGCACTTCCAAAAAACTTAATTTCACATGAAAAAAATAAAACTCATTACACAATCCACCTTGCAATTGTTGAAATGTAATTTTTGTTTATAAGTAGAAATTGCAAATAGCTTCAAATAAACACTTGCATGTTGAAATTTTCAATGGTGAAAATCATGATAAGACTTCAAACTTTTCATTGGGACCATTCTCAAAGCAAATAGAGAAGTAGAATTTCTTAGATCTCAAATCAAATGAAATTGCCAAGCTTTGCATAAAGCTGGGAAATGAAGTAAAATTAGCAAGCTTTACACTCCACTTTTAGTACACAAATGCCTTTGAAGGCCTCTCAATAATTGAATATGTACTTTTCTCAATAAAAAATGTAAGTTTTCCATAGTTAACCCTCAAAACTGCCCGAATTTTTTTTAAACCGGTCACAAGAATTTAACTGCCCGCACAGAGATGGACTTGAAATTTTAGGTCGACCATATATGGCTGTTCAAGCAATTAGTGGTTAAGTTTCAAGTAGGATGAATTCATGATCAACTTCCAACCTCCATATTTTTAATTCTAAACCTCCAATGTTTGAAAATATTAATATATTGAATCAATAGAGATTCATACAGTCTTGATTAGTAAAATATAACTCCATTGATTATTAACCTCTAAATGCTCAAGGCACCAAATTTTGGTGTTGACAATACTTTGAAGTAAAATAAAACTAAATTAGGCTAATATTTTTAATAGAATATATTTTTGGAAAATTCTTTTTGAAGTTTAGTTTTAGTAGCAAAAATTCAATTTAAAAAATGAATGATTCTAATTTTCTATTCAAGATTTTGTACAAGGGTGTCCATTTCAAATCTTGATTTTTCAGTGTTGAGGTCTCTTAGAAATGAGCCTAAAAAAATACTAGATTTTGGGAAAAAAATCACATAAGAAATTCACTTAAAAACTTTTAGGGTAGATTTTGAAAAACTTTAGATTGATTGTGGTTATACATGTTATGCCCTTTAACCTCATATTCTTTTGGGTTTAATTTTTAAATGAGACATGGAAAAAAGAAGATTCAAAGACTTCAAATCACTTTCAAAGTTTTAACATCCTCATGATCAAACATTATAATTTTTCAATCCATTAGTGATATTGTTGTGTTTTCTTCTCTTATGTAATTTCTAACATGTCTAGTTTGAATTTATACAATTATAATTCAATTTTTTGGATAAAACTTATTAAAATGTTGTCTTTTTATTCAATTTAGAACAAATTCCAAGAAGCTCAAAAAAGACCTTGGGCATGCAAGGGTTAAATATGTTTACTTATAGGAGGTCAATAGATAATACAACATAATGCCAAGATTATCGACCAATACAACATTTTAGGGTTGAAGGATACTCCTCATAACATTGTTTACTAGTATGGTAGGAGGCCCTATTGCATCCTTGAAATAGGGTTTCCTATAAGTGATCAAAAGCGTCTCATATGGTTGCTCAACTAACCACAATTCTTGAAATACATCCCTTCCAAGTATCTAACAAAGCATTTAATACGTTACCAACTTGGGGAGGACCAACTTTGTTTATACAATGTTATGTAGGATAAGGGACAGTACAATGCTCATAAACTGTCCCTTTAAGGGTTATTGGATATCTTTGATAGTTTTCAGGTGCCCCAAAATATGCCCCTTATTTTTTTTTACTTGAGAAAAATTGATGCAAAATCTAAAACAAGTAGTTTCATATTTTTTGGAGCATTTATGAATTACTTATGAATTTCCAAAGAATTATGTGGTAAGCACCTATTTTTTATCACAAGCCTTGCAAAACCCACACACACATAGTTTGAAAAAAAGATATGGCTTGACCCAAAACAAGCACTATGACATTCAAAAAGTAATACACAAGGTTCCTAAATGCGACCATTACTAAACTTAACCCCTAAATGCTTTGATGTCCATTTTCTAGATGATGAACAAATAGAAACTCGAGTTTCATCCTCCTAATTGCTTAGATGAAAGTTATTGTAATTTGTGGAGATACATTATCAAGTTATTATCCTATCTAAGGGTTGGATTTGGTATTATGAGAGTACATATTTTTCTAAAATTACAAATATGCAAGTATGTCAATTGGTCAAATTGCATTGACTTTAGTTTATAACTAGATTTGCCAAAATGAGGTCATAGATTCTCAGAATATAAAAATTTGAGAAAATATCCATGTGAAGAGAACTTCATTTCAAATCCATTCCAACAAATTGTACTAAAAATTGATAATATTTTTCTTGTAATCAAATTTAGAAAGAATTTAGAAATTTCTCTTTCAAATTTTATAATAAAAGATTGGTGATAGAATTGGTGAATCTAATCATACAAATGGAATCTACAACTCTTTTTTGTATATCAATTCCAAAATATGCTTCCAAATTGAACTTTTATAGTGATTTTTCTCAAATCGTCAATTCTAGAGATGATTTTGGACGTTTAGGGGTTAACCTCTAAAGGGTAGAGGCACATTTTGGGCAAAAATTGTCAAAAATTTCCACTTATAGGGCAACAAGTTTAAGAAGGAAAAAAAGTTTTTTCAAAATTCTATAGTACAAATTTGTACTAGACTTCTTTGGGAACATGTGGACAAACATTTAGAAACTTTGATTACACTTATTGAAAGATTATAACATTTAAAATTAGGTGGATTTTTTTTCCAACCTTGCTTGACATGGCTTGCAAACTTTTATTCCTTCTAAAATGAGATTCTTAACCCCTAAAGTTCTATGACTATATTTTCACTGAAAATGCTCCAAAACTGCCATTTTTAGTACAAGTGCCAAATTTTTGAAAAAAAACTTTTTTTGAAACATGTAACTATAGGATCTTGTAGTATACTGACTTGAGAGCATGTAGTAAAAATTTCCAAAATTTCCCGTACATGGATTGCAAGATATAAGAATTTAAATTCACTGAAATCATTTTTTGGGCCCTGCAAAAAATAGGGCAGCTGCACTTCACAAGCTCACTTTTCTATGAAAAAATGTCCAAAATGATGGTGCTTCTTTAGATTTATTTTCTTAGACAAGTTTTCCACATGCTTGAAAATTTTTAGATCAATTGGAATTGTACAACATATAGGAAAAATTGTAAGTAGATAGCAGTAGAGAATGATTCAAAATACTAAATTGTTAAGAGTTTAATTTTGGAATTGAAAAATGCCAATCCCAATGAGCGCAATGTTATTATAAACAATCTGTATCCTTTGATTTTATTTTTTTCAAAAAATATTGAAAATTGAGTAAGATAAAGGATTTTAAAGTTTATTTTTTAGAATAGAGAATCCATAACTGCCCGCAAACAAAAAATCCTCATAACTTTTGACTCCTTGAACAAAATGTAATGATTTAAAGCTTTCCAAGTATATATAACTCTAGAAAACCAATTTCAAATTTCAGTTTTTGAAAAAAGTGATTTTTAAAAATTTGCCCGGACTACCCATTTACAAAAAAAAACACCATATTAGGCCATAACTTTTGACTCATATTTCCAAATGTCATGAAATTTAGTACATATGAAAGATATTCCTTGTCCCCACCATCTATTAAAGATTTGGGCAAAAAATATGGAAATCTCCAGTCACATGTACCTGCCCAAAATTGCTATGTAGCCAGAAAATGTAGATTGGTCCTTTAGGGGTTAAACTAAACATGGTTATTTTTTGGACATTTGCATCTTGTATCATGTAAACTTCACATCACAAAAGTTGGGCCAGATTATTTTGGTGCCATTTTGACACCAAAGGTGCATACACGTCATTTTAATGTCATTTTATCCATACTAGGTTGGTATAGAGGTTGACACCAAATTAACTTAATTGCATTTCCATGCACCATTGAGGCACCATGTTCACAAGCCTTGAAGTTCTTGATGCACACCCACCAAATTTCAAAACCCTAGGAAGAGTTTTGCACATGTTGCTTGAGATGCCCACAAAATTCAAATTAGTATAATTTTGATCCAGGAAACCAATCAGAAAAAAATTAAATATTTAGAAAGGGGGTACATAATTACACATTATGTCCAAATTTCATGAACATCTAACCAAGAATGACTTCATAGGAACCTACCTCCAAGATTTCTTGTGTATGTTGAATAGACACTTGGTTCTTTAGGGGTTTAACGGACCATAAATTCTTTTAGCATTTGTAATAAGGCAATTGAGCAATCAATTCTCATTTAGAAAAATCAAGTGGACACACCTTGGCTTTGAAATGGACCCTCCCTAGCTCTTATTTCATCCATTGGCAAAGTATGAACCAATACCTGACAAATCTTAGTTATGCTCACATTGTTGACAGTTCATTTTAGAACCACTTAGAGTCCATTTCAAAGGTCCTTGTACAATTGTTTGAAGAAGATGGTTGCAATAAGAGCATACTACTATAGTCACCATGTTTTCTTGGGAACAAGAATTGCCACCAGTCTTCACAGCACTGGTGCAAAACTGGAGGGATGAAGAGTTACTCAAACCTATTAGAGTGAGCGATTGTGTGACTAATAGTGCAAGCAGATGTGCTTGGTAACAATTTGCATGTATGGACCTATAGGTTATGGACTATGGAACCTAAAATTAGAACTTTTTTTTGGAATGAGATAAAACATTGTCACTCTACTGCTTTCCACCTGCATTTAAATCAATGTGGTTAGATATTTCTGAGAGTGTTTTACTGCCGAAATGTCAGTGATACCTGTAAATGGCGAAGTGATTAATGGTGGCTTTGAAACTGTTCAAGACTTCACTTGAATCACAAAACATGGATGCCAAGAGCAACTGGGTGCTTCCAGGGTGTAACATCAAATGCCAAACTAAGAGATCTCCTCTGGCTCGGACAGTGAGCTTGGCTAGAGATGGGGCAGTTGACATTGGGGGGAGGCCCATTGACAAGATAACCACAGGGCGTTTTAAGGCCAATGCCTTCATCATTGGTACTTCTAAACACCAGCTCTAAAGGATTTTCCCTGGAAATTAAGTACACATGAATGAACGCATTCAAATGCATGAGAACTCATCATTTAATTGGGTGTTAAATTTCAGAAAGAGAGATGGTGGCAGAAATTTTCTTATCCTTGCTTCTTTTTCATCTTCAGAAGCCTTCTCACAAATATATGGATTTGGTGACCCTGTGAATAGGAATTGAAATTGGTGAGAGGCTGGCATTTTATGGAATTTCCGCAAATCTGGTTACATATCTCACACGTGTATTACATGAGGGGACTGAGAAATCAGCTTCCAATGTGAACAACTGGATAGGAACAACGTTCCTTGCCCCTCTGTTAGGGGCTTTCCTTGCTGATGCATTTTGGGGACGTTTTTGGACCATCCTCATATTCGGAACGATCTATTTAATAGTAAGTTAAACCTACATAATTCTATTGGTTGAATCACCTAGTCACTTTATTCTTCACTCTCTTTTAGTGTGGTCTTGAAATTGTGCCAATAGAGCAACAAACATTACATTAAGTGTCATCATCAAGTGATTGTCTTCTAAAAATTAGTCTAGAGATGATTGATCTATTACTTTTTGAGTTAAAAGCAAAATTGAGGAGAATGAGGATTGCAGCTGCTAGAGCATCCTAAAATTTCATCTGGTAACAAATTAATTAACTTCATGGTGACAACAGTATTAAATTTCTGTGTGATCTGTTGTAATGAAGGGCTTGGTACTGTTGACACTATCGGTGACAATAAATACGTTGAAGCCTCCAGACTGCGTGAGCCCAAGTGATGGAATTTCTAATTGTTTACCTGCAACAGCCAGCCAAGTGGGATTTTTTTACTTTGCTCTCTATCTTGTGTCCCTTGGTGGAGGTTGCATGAAGCCCTGCATTTCTGCATTTGGTGCAGATCAGTTTGATGAGGAGGACAGTCATGAAAATGAGATGAAAAAGTCTTTCTTCAACTGGTGGGTCTTTGGAATAAGTGTAGGTGCACTTGTATCAGCTACCATATTAGTATATGTGCAAGACTACATCAGTTGGGGGTGGGGCTTTGGGACACCTTCAGTACTAATGGCAATTTACCTCATGCTATACATTGTGGGCATGAGATTCTATCGTCATAAGAAGCCCTGTGGAAGCCCATTAACACAAATTGGTCAGGTTATTATCGCAGCCGTACGAAAGTTCCACCTCCGAGTTCCAGATGATCCAGCTACATTGTATGAAATCACTGACAACGAGACATTTCAAGCTGGGACACGGCTAATCCCACATACAAACACTATGAGGTATGCCCAGATGTCCAAGTCTTACCACAAATCTACTAAGACCACAGTAAGATATCTGTGCTAATCCTTAATTGATTTTTTCTGAATAGTTTGTTAACCAGTAAAGGACAGACCTACATCCACAGAGTTCAACTTCAACTTCTACTGCTTTGTATGGTCCCATTTCGTAAGTACATATGAAAGAAAAAATTCCTTTTTTTTTCAGAGATGAATCTGGTCTTCTGTAAGTCAGAATTTTTTTTAAATGATTTTTTTCTACCTTGATATTCTAGGTTATAAGACTTTGAGCCTTCTTAACATAATTTTTTTGCCACAAAGTCTATAGGTGATCCCTTTATATGTTACAAAATGGATGTGAGACTCTAGAGAAACAAAATAACAAAAAGAAATTGTAATCTCATTATTATTATAGTTTGTCAAGTAGAATTTGATACAAGTTAAAAATAAGAATTAAATTTTCAATAGCTCTAAGATGAAATTGAAACACGCTAATAATAATGGTGAAATTGTTCTAACAAGAAATAAAAGTCCTCTAAACTTATTCTATTTTTGAAAAATTATAAAAAATTGACTTAAAAATGAATCTTAGACATTATCTTTCAATAATGTTAGAAACTGTATTCAAAACAAACCTTTCACTACTACTATGGAATGAATAAAGGTTTTCTTTGTGAACAAAAAAATATTTTGTAAGGACATGAACCCCTAAATGCCCAAATTGCATTTTTTTTAGCAACATAGTGATTCTGGGCAATTCACTACAAATGGAATTTTTATTCTTTCTCTTTGAAATTTTCAAACAACATGTGCCCAAGGAGTAGCTCTAAAGCCCAAAATTTTTCACCACTTTTGATTACATGGTTCAAAAATTCTTGTATGATACGTCATTTTCATTGCTTGGTGTGCAAACCCCAAAAATTCTTAAAAATTCACTTTTTTAAGAAATAAAAATTTGAAATTGGTTTTCTACATTTATATGTACATGGAAAGCTATGATCATTCCATTTTGATTTATGAGATGAAAATTATGAGGAGTTTTAGTTTGCGGGTAGTTATGGATTCTCTACTCTAAAATAAACTTTGAAGTCCTTTACTTAACTCAATTTTCAATATTTTTGGAAAAAATAAAATCCTAGGATAGAGATTTATAATTACAACATTACGACAATTGAGATTGGCATTTTTCAATTTCATGAGAAAATTCTTAATAATTTAGTAATTTGAATCACTACCTACTTCTTTCTACTTACTATTTTTTCCCTATATGTTGTACAATTCCAAATGATCTGAATTTTTTCAAGCATGTAGCCTTGAAAAACGAACCCAAAGAAGCACCACCATTTTGGAATTTTTTCATACAAATATATTATTGTGAAGTGTAGCTGCCCGTTTTTTCATAGGGCCAAAAGAAAGAATTTTTGTCAATTCAAATGCTAATATCTTGCAATCTACATGGTGGAAATATCTGAAATTATTTCCACATCTTTTCAAACCAATGTACTACAAGATCCTATGGTTAAATGTGTCCAAAAATGTTTTTTTTTCTATAATTTGGTACTTGTACTAGAAATGGTAGTTTGGGAGCATTTTGGGTGAAAACATAGTCAAATACATATAGGGGTTAAAAATGTAAGTTACTTCAACTATCTTATTTTTTTGTAGCTTCAATAAAATATTTTCAATAATAAAACATTGTTCTTCATGCTAGCCTTCATTTTTGGTAAATATTATATATATGTGTATGATAATTTGTATAATTTTTTTACAAATTAAGTATAAAATTCATAATAATTTGATTTTTCCATTGTAAATTCTGAAAAAGATCAACATCTATACATATTTTTGTTTTCACATATGAAATATGTGAAATATTTATCACTCAATTATGTAAAAGGGTGAATCTTGTACACATTTCTCCCGTATGTTTTGCATCGATCTCCCAATGTTTTATTATTATTTCTTGATGACTATTTTTTTCAATTATTAGTTCTGCACTTTTGAAAGTACAGAAGTAATTAAATGTGGCATAATTCTATGACTTTTTGAATTACGGTCCTCATCGTAGGCAGTCTTCTTGTCTGATCAACTTCATGATTGGAAAACATAGATAATTCCTGCCTTGGTTGTAGGTTCCTCGATAAAGCTGCTGTCCGAACAAATTCTTCGGACACCAAATCGGAAACAAGTCACAAGGACTTTCACAATCCGTGGAGACTTGCAACTGTAACTGCGGTAGAGGAGGTGAAACTCATAATCCGCATACTACCCATCTGGCTAACGGCTATAATCTTTCAGACTCCTTCTGCACAAATATCAACATTCTACACTAGACAAGGAAACACACTCAATGTGAATCTGGGGCCCAATTTTAAAATTCCAGCTGCCTCTCTTCAAAGCATCATTCCCATAACGATTGTATGTCTCATTCCAATATATGACCGTGTCTTTGTGCCTGCCACACGGCACTTCACCGACAATGTACGAGGGATTTCCATGCTGCAAAGAATCGGTATTGGCATTTTCCTTTCCCTTCTATCCATGGTGTGCGCTGCCGTGACAGAAGTCCGGCGACTGAAGGTAGCGATGGATCATGGCCTGCGCGATAGCCCTTTTGAGACATTGCCACTGACAGTGTTCATTCTCCTGCCGCAATACATCTTGCTAGGTGCGGCAGAGGTATTCACTTCCATTGGAGCTCTTGAGTTCTTCTATGACCAAGCACCCGATTCAATGCGAAGCCTCGGAACAGCAATCTTCCTGAGTACTATTGGGATTGGCAATTTCCTCAGTAGTATGCTTCTTTCAGGCATCGTGAAATTGACAAGTTTGAGTGGGCAGAGCTGGATTGTTGACAACTTAAATAGCTGCCGCCTTGATTATTTCTATTGGCTTTTAGCCGGCTTGAGTGCAGGAAATCTTTGTTTCTTCTTGAAGTTAGCTCGATGGTACAAGTACAAACAGATCACGAGCTTGTGATGCACTAAGTTAGTGACGTAAACGAGCTCGACCCTTGCAATATGTCAACCGGATATGCAACGTCTGTGATCATCTGCAAACGTGCGTGGATAATAAATCAATTTTCAAGAAAATTTTGCATTCTTACTAAATTATTGTTTACTACAGAAATTCTAAGAAAAACTAATCTGTTGCTGGAATAAAAATAAATGAAACTGGGCTTTCTAATGCTATGCACACGGCAATCACAGAAGATTTGTCTAATTTGTTTTGATTTCTCACAACGTAATTTTTTATTTTCATATATTATTGCATGCAATAATTTTCATATATTATTTTTATATGGAATTGTTTAAAATCTTGCACTCATAGTGGATAAATTCTGGATGATGAACGAAGTCCTTAATTTGCAGTTTTGTCTACAGCTTGACTGCTTGCAATTTTCTACAGGAGGTTAATTTAGCTCTTTTCCATCCATATGAAAAATATTTTCCAGGCATCAAACACCGACAATTGGAAGCAATGGTATTGACAATTTTTTTGGTTAACTCGATTCATAATTTTTCTATGTGAGCAGGCTCAGATTTGTCTGTGATGGTAAAATTCTACTCTACTGCATAAATAATTGCAAAAGTGAAAATTCGACTCAAATCTACTTGCCACGAAAGGAACTTGATTCAAATTGCAAATCCAGACGGAGAGGTAGCTGGTATAAAGCACCCAGTCTCGCTATTTGCACCTCGAAGCTTACAGTGATCATCGGATTCGGATTGGCAAAACATCTACGTCTAAACTTCCCAGCATCGGCTACCCGTAAGCAACTCCTTCGAGCCAACCAGAAGTCACCTGGTTCACATGTTTGACGAAACATGCACACAATCTCTGTGGGCAAGCTCAAGTCAAATCTACAAATAGAACTCCCGACAACTCCACCATGCTTCATCAAAACAGTCGTATCGCGTAAAACTTTGAAGAAAAGAACTACGATTTGCTGAACAAGAACCACTGAAAAAGTCATCTTTGAGAAAAAAAAGTTGTCCAGCTCCAGCAAACCTTCAGAAACAGCGATTTCGTATTCATGCTACAAAATATCCTAGAATGACAGAATTTATTGCCTTTGCCATTTACGAACAGCCACAATGCTGCAGACATTTTAGTCTCACACCATTCAAGTTGCTTGGTGCATGCTGCTTATACATTTTCCTGTTCAACCATGGCAGTTTGCTCCGTAACCAACTTGCTCCACCGCGTACAGTTCCTTGCACGGGGTCCCTTCTGCCTTCCCGTGACAACGTCGACCACTATCCGTACACGTTTCGTCGCCCAACCTGAACACTGCCACCAACGGGTGAGCACGCATCTGCATTGGCACGAACATTTTTTTTCAGGCATACGACCCATTTCCCATATACAGGGCGCGGGTTTCTCGAGTGGGGAAATTTTACCATGTACAGAAATAGATTGTGGAAGGATTTAATAATTTTCCAAAGTTTTATTTCTGTAAACATAATTTCTGTGAATTTTTTAGCTCAAGATTTTGTTTGACCCATATTGGTCATATAGGCCTTCCTATTTCTGACCAAGAGCTGATTGCAAAATCGACCCAAGGCTAGTTGCAATATTGAGGGTCTTGTAGCCAATTATAATGTGCCACAACTACACGGAAAATTACGCCATAATAAATCACTGCTCATTAGTACTTGAATAGACAAAAACCAATTTACAGGGCAAATATGGGTGTGTGTGATCAAAAAGGGGTTGGCAACCATATTTCACTTGTGAGCGACATTTCATGATTGCCCTCAATTGCCATTGGCAAACAACTTCATGTTTGTTTCATTAATTCAAAAAACATGCTTTCTACATTATTGCAAAAACTTTGTACTCCAATGTAGAATTCTCTCACGGCTCTATACTAAGCCTAAGTGACTCCTTGGGGATCTCATTTAGCCTTCTTGATAGTTGCCATGGTCACCACTATTGTACCTTACAACCAAGCTCACTATATTTTCCTAGCCTTGTCTTTCCAACTCTATTTGCCCTCATGAACACTGAGACCAACCCTAGAGTTTCTTTCAGGTCCATGAGCCAAGGAAACAACACTTGTATGAGATATTTGTCATCCCCTCCAATGGAAAAGGAACATGCACGGCGTTGAGGGGTGGATTCAAGAAGGCCTTGTTGAAATTATCATCTAGGATGAGAGTGTTGGCAAAATAAGGCTTATACCTCAACTTCTTTTTTAATTCGTTGGTGCTTAGCCACACCTCTTCTACAAGAGAATTGAAGAATATATGGAGAATTTTGTTAAAATGGTGCTATTCTATAAAAATGGTGTAGAAAAGGGGTGAAGAAGGAAGGAAACCCATAGAAAGAGGATACCACATGTGAAGAAATATGCAAATGAGTGGTGATTTGGGCTTGTGAGGGACAAAATTAGCACATGTATGATCTAGATATGGCTAGAAGTGTTGCCATGTATGACCTTGATATGCCATAAAGTGGTCATGTATACGATGTTGATGTACATCCAAAGTAAATTTGGCCTTCCTAAGATGTCATTATATGAAGTGAAGGTTTGAAGTTCGGCAATTGAGTATTAGAAGTGTTGGTTTGAAGACAATGGCTATATTCACTTCTATGTCTAGGAGGTTGAGAGAATATGATAGAGACACTTACAACAAATAAGTGATACATTTCAACTACTAGAAAATGGAAAAGTTTTTTAGGAAAAAATATGCACAAATGACGACAAATTATAATGCAATACAAAAAGAATTTTATATTTTAGGAATGAGAAAAATCAATAAATATATTTTTATTCAATACAAATATAGATTTTTCATTGGAATCTAGCCCTATTTACATCATAGCTTCACTTCAAAATGGATAGCTTTACAACCTTTTACTAGTATTGGATGAAATAGAGAAGTGGATAGGAAGGCGTGAAGAAAGAATCTTCTCCAATGAACAATACATCCGATTGTTGTTCACTACTAGACATCCAATGATGTGATTATGGCGGGGCTATTCGTTCTATGTACCTCTATTTTATATGGGGACAACCTATTAATTCCAACCTTGTTGCCAACTAATGGTGTTGGTCATATTTTCGTACACTAGCAATAAGCCAATGGTGAATTTTGCACCACCATTTTCACACCATGTGGTTTGAACCAGAATGATGCAAAATTAACAAAGTTCCCCATTTCTTTTGTTGTTGTTTTATTGCCAACTTCATTACGGTCTCTACCTGCGGAGGTTGAGCCTCATCTCCTTAAAAAAGTGCTTGAATGTAATGTTGTTGCTATAGTTGTTAAGAATGTATTCTTGACAAGTAGTAGTGGCCAAACTTTTCTTGTAGCAAATCATTGAAGTAGTCCTAGCAATTGTCAACAATTAGGTTAATGAACAATACTAGCAAACAATTCTTGAACAATTTTCAAATCATGTCTTTATGAGGTCACTATAGAGCACGCCGAGGACCTCCACAAAATGCTTGTTAATTGTAGTATTGACCAATTCTAGTGTTGTTTCCTTGCTACATTGGATATTGTTGTATTTGTCCCTAGCATAGAGCACAAGTATGAAAAATTGCAGTCCATCTATGGTCATGGCAAAGATGTCTACAATTATAGTCAACCTCTTCAAATTATGCTAAAGCATGGTTTATTGAAAAGTGAAGATGCATTGGTGAGCATTCAAGGTGCTCCCATGGGCAATAAGGGTGGCGTCTACATGAATGCCTTCCTCTAGCATCTTGAACAACAAAGGATGGAAGCAATTGTGATCCATTTTTAGTCTATCCATCACAGCTCATGAACTTGGAACAATTGATTTTTGTTTGAATGAGGATTGGAATGAAGAATCTTTTTGTTCAACATTTCTTAGCTACTCACAACATAAACTATGAAGTGGACGTAGATCATCTTTATCAAGTACTACAAAAAGATTAATTTATTGAATGTGCAACACTAGAGACAAACGATCCACATGCACTTCTTAGCTTATATTGTGCATAGCTAACAAGTGTTGAGCAAGATGATTCTTCATTCCAATCCTCCTCTCGATAGTAGTAGAGTATTCCAAATTTCTACCTACAAAAGGCATAGAGTTGTGATGGAAAGATTGACAATGCATGACAATTAGTCCCACCATGTACCATTGAAGATGATGACGAAAGTTGGTAGTGAAGGTGAACGTTGCCCTTGTTGTGTATGGAAGCCCTATGAATGCTCATCAATGCATCTTAGTGTTTAGTAAGCCATGGTTTCGTGCAATCTGGAGAAGATGACTTCTATTGTGAACATTCTTGACATGACTTTGGATGGGCTATAATTGTTCCTTCTTGTGCTTTTTACTAGCAACAAATACAACCATATTGATTGAAGCAAAAAGACAATGCCCAAAGTGATAAGAATTACAGTTGATGAGTATTTTGTAGAGGTCCTTGGAGTGCTCTCTAGTGACCTTAGCACAACATGATTGACAGATAGGTGCCTGGTATAGGTATTGGTGAATTGATGATCCATGTATCATTCTTTTTATTTGCAAGAATCAATAACATTCTAATGAGGGAAATAAGATTTTCATGAGGGTATAAATGCTATAATGAGGGGAATAACATTGTCATGAGGGCAAAAATGCTATAATAATATGAGTTGCATTTCTATTCATTGGAAATGCTCTCAAGTATATCACTAAAAAGAATATTGAAGGAAATGTAAATTTTCCTACTCTCCATGATCTATAGTCTATAGTGAAGCCATCCTTGATCTATAGTCTATGATGAAGTCATCTACAAATTCAAGTCTATAGCAATGTCAACGAGTTGAGCTCTTCTTGAAAGAACTAAAGTGTTATACAAACATTATAGGTAGAAGCTCCATGAAATCTCCAATAATAACCTCCTATAACAAGGGGAGGATGTCACATCAAAGCCTGTGTTGTTGGCACCTACGAAGCCGTTTGATGAGTCTAGCCCTTTAACCATTCCAAGGTTGATAGGATGTTCATATGTTCAACGTCCACAAATACTACCCCCTAGGACATCCTAGGACATTTAATTTTTAACTTTTTTTTACCATGAGGTAATTTTTTGACCTTGTCCATCCGCATTGCCGTCCACCTACCAACTTGTTTGCAACCCCATTTGCCATTTTCGAAGCCCGTTCACAACTCATTGAGTCTGACTACAAGTCATTGAGTTTGACTGCCATTAGGCATGTTCATTTGCAAGTTTGTTTGTCTGTCCATCCATTTGTGTGTCTACCTTCCCGTCTGCTCATGACTCTGAGTGTGTCCACCCTCTTGTCCACTTGTCAGATTTGCGAAGAGCTGGGTAGATGTTCATTATGCACTAGCAGCTAATTTCATTTGTCAATTCTGACTTCAATTTTTAAAATTTTGGGGCGTGTAATATGTCGTTGGAAAGGTCTTTAAAGTACCTTACCTATAGTAAATCAAATGCCCCCAAACTCCTAAAACTTCGATTAGAAATGATAAATGAAGTTGATTGCGAGGGCATAGTGAGCATCCACCCATATGTCCACCCATCCACCTATCCCCTCTGCTTGTTGGATGTGCTAACAACTAGGCGGACGCTCATTATATACTAGTAGCTAACTTCATTTGCCATATCCAACTTCAATTTTTAGAATTTTGTAGTGTGTAATATACCATTGGAAAGGTCTTCAAAATACCTTTCCAACGGTATATCACACATCTTGAAAATCCAAAAATTGTGATTGAAAATGGAAAGAAAAGTTGATTGGGAGGTCATAGTGAGCGTCCACCTCAGTGTCTACCTGTTCGCCAAGTTATCCACCCATCCACCCTCCCAGCCCCTTCCCGTCTGCTTGTCAAACATGTGAACAAGTAGACAACTAAGCGGACGCTCATCATGTCCTAACATTTATCTTCTTTTGGTATTTCTGAATTCAATTTTTGAAATTTTGGGTGTGCATTCGCCATTTGCTAGGTCGTTCACTAGCATACTAATGCATTTGTCGTTCGTGACCTAAACCACCGTTCGCCAATGCATTTACTATTTACCACACAATCCTCCAATTTGCAAGCCCATCTATAGTCCATCAACAACATCATATTCATTAAAATGGGAAAGTATGGCCCTCTCAAAATAGTATTTGGCCTTCAAAGGTACAATTAGTGAATTGAGTGAACTATAGTTTAGCTTGATGATTACTTAATTAATTAAATCAATGTAGCAATTTCCATTAAAATGAGAGTCATGCAATCAATACAATATTTTGGAAAGAAGATTGTATTGTATATGGTCAAAAATTGCACATCTTTTGCAAACAAGTATACATAAAATGCCATACAAAATATATTAATACAATATACATATGCACTTGCAACTTGAATGTTGCAAGTTGTTGTACGCACAGAGGAGTGTAAATACCCTTACAACACCAAAATGTTGTAAAATGACTTGAAATATCGTCCTAGGGAATTCTAGATTGTTGCTATAAGTTGAGATTATTTGTATTATCTAGGGTTGTTCTGTCGAATGTATTTTGGGGTTTGGGTGCTGAGTTGTTCGTTTGATGTCACATGTCATAAAAGATGAGTGTCGCATATACAAGACAAATTTGATGAGTACAAAATTAGGGTTCGAAATTTTCGAGCAGGGCAGCCAAAAATTTAATCTTACGTGGTGGGTTGTCAATAATGACATGGAAAGCCTCCACCACTTCACCATGGGTGACTACGGGTGGGGCGACTGCGGGTACCAGAATGAGGGCAACTGTGGGTCTAGGGGGGGCAAGTGTGGGTAGAAGGGGGGCGACCGTAGGTCATTTCTCGGATGACCGTGGATGATGGGACGACTGCGGGTCTCAAATTCAAGAGGTCTTCTAGTTTATGATGATGGGGGCGGATGCATATGGAGCGATCATGGGTCTAAGATTCAGAAAGGTCTTTCTTTTCTTGACGACAAGGGCAATGGCGTATAGGGCGACTGCGGGTCAAGGGCGCCAGATAACATGAGTTTGACTTTCCCCCCTTACAAAAAGGAGGGAAGGTGTTCAAAATTTTCAAGTACCACTCCCTCCTTTTTTGAGGAATAACTCCAGAAAATCCTAAAACTAAGGCATTCAATACTAACTGATCAAAAGTTAATTAAGTAATAAAGAAAGCAAATTGGTTTAGGAAGTGGAGACTTGGAAAAGCCCTTTTTTCTAACATTTCATTTTTCCTTCATCTATCTTTGTGGTCATGTCAAATTCAACGTGACCATTTCCTATTTTAATTTTTGGAGGGAGTACATTGAGAGGAGACCTTCCCTTTTGGGGGAAACCATGTACAAAAAAAATACTAACACCATGGGATGCATGAAGAAGAAATTTTTTTATCTACATAAGAAGTGGTCTAAGAAATGGAGACTTGGGGAAGCTCTTCTCCTTGACATTTTTTTTTCCTCGTAGTCATGTCAAATTCAACGTGACCATTTCCTATTTTAATTTATGGAGGGAGTACATTGAGAGGAGACCTTCCCTTTTGGGAGAAACCATGTACAAAATAAATACCAACACCATGGGATGCATGAAGAAGAAATTTTTTTATCTACATAAGAAGTGGTTTAAGAAATGGAGAATTAGGAAAGCCCTTCTCCTCATCATTTCATTTTCTATCCTCCAACATAGGAATTTCAATATAGTCCTTCCCTTGATACATCATGTAGATTAAAACACATCTGAAGGAGTGAATGAATATTCAATTTATTGAAGATTATAAAGTTAGGAAATGATACTTTAAATGGTTTTTATCTTACAAGTACAAGGTTTAGGAGTTCAAACTTTTTTACGACATATAATGAAAAGCAACTCACATGTGTTTGACATTTTATCCATCCTAAAAAATAGAAGTACATTACTTTTGGAGTGGCATATATAGAGAAGATCCATGGATTTTCTATAGGGATTAGGGTATAGGGTTTAGGGATTGGAAAACCCTCTCCAATTTGTCTACTTAATCATACTAAAATTTCTGTATTTATAAACTGATTCTGTAGTATTAACTAACTATAAGCATTGAAAGACATGTTAGTTATAGTATATGGAAGATGCAATTAAGCCTGACTTCATAAGAATAGGAGATGGCTCACACCTTTTACTACGTTGGTTCCTAGATTGACGTGACTTTAAGATAGAGGTGACTCTAGGTGGAGGGCGAGTTCAGGTCCAGGACGATCGTGGGTGGAGGCGACTTCAAGTCTTGTTATTGCTATGCCCAATTTGGTGGAATGGGGGGCAACTTCGGGTGGGGGGTGAGTTTAGGTCTTGGGCAATCGCGAGTGGGGGCGAGTTCAAGTCTTGTTGTTGTTGAGCCTAATTTGGTGGAATGGAAGGTGACTTCGGGTGGGGGGCGAGTTCATGTCTTGGGCGACCGCGGGTGGGGCGAGTTCAAGTCTTGTTGTTGTTGGGCCCAATTTGGTGCAATGGGAGGCGACTTCGGGTGGGGGGCGAGTGTCACAAGCCGTAATCCCGGAGTTCATTGGGTTAATAGTAAAGAGTTTATAATTATATAGAAGTTTTCCAAAATTCTAATAGGAAAACATGATTAGAACCATCTTAGCCTAAACATCTCCTTAAGGTTGAGAGGATGCTCTAGCTATTTCGTAACAGGATCCAAGACGGATTCCGGAAACCCGGATAGCAACAGCCTACGGTCTAGACTTCCGGCCTAGGAAAATAGGGATCCGTTACGGGTAAATGGTCTACTTCAGGAACGGTCGATAAGATGACGGGTACTTAACCCTGCTTCTTCCATTTGCTCTTCCTCTTTCTTCCACAACTGTTTTATGTGTGTATAGTTGAGAGAAAGAGTGGTGAGTTAGTGATCGTTTCAGGAGCTATTGCTTGTCCAGATCTTGGTCTAGTTTGCAATGGCAAAGGGGGATATTTGGAAACCGTTGGTAACAAGGCAAATGGTCTGTCCGTCCATTCTGGAAAGGTTGAAAGAGCGGTCACAATTGGAGGATGATCTGAGTGAGATAGGGTGTGTCGGGTTGTTCTTGAGGCCATGGACTGTAAAGAATGATAGGATGATTCAGGAGCTTATTGTAGGTGCCTCAAACTAGTACGAGTTGACAGTGAGGGGGCGACCCGGAACTTGGACTGATGAGGTTTGGGCCAAGGTTTATGGATTCCCCAAGAAGGGATCCGGATTAGCCTCCTGCACAGATAAATTTGCAATAGGGAAGTTTAAAAATGCAGCTCATTCCAAAGAAGGGTATGCCATCAGCGATTGTCTAGATGCAAGGCAAAGGCATGTCTTAGAATTTCTAATCCCTAACTTGTATCCGGAAAAGCCTACCCGGGTTACGGTTACGGTAGCTAACACCATCTTTGGTGCTATGGAGGGTAGACCAGTCAATTGGGGCAAAGTGATTGGAGCAGTAGTCTCCAAGCTAGCTGCCAACGTCGGAAAGGCAAAAACCCGCCCAATTGGTCCTTGTCGCAGCACAGAGCAAGTAAATTCCTTGTTATGCTCACAAAAATCACTCTAGAACATAACTAAGTGACTCTAAAGACCGAACCCACGAGATTCTGTGAAGTATTTACTTTAATTAAGCAAGTAAGCCTTTCTATCCTCTAAATCTTCCTTTCCGGTCCTAGATCTATAACCGGAAACAACCAACCACCAGATGATCCTGGACCGGATTACTTCCATCCCGATCCTAGAACTATCCAGTTTCCACAATTATCCCTATTCCAGGACTTTTACCCCTTCCAATCCTAGTACTCCTCTAGACAAATCCGTTCCGGGTTGCCCGTATTTCTCCTATTTCCTATTCTGGTTTAATTTTGCCTTTGTTGGATCATTAGAGGGGTCGCCACTTGATTTTGTGAGTGGTAGGCCCACCACTCCTTCCTTGGATTATAGTGGTTGAAGGACCACTTGATCTACCTCTTCCTCTCTTAAGCTAACTTGGATCCGATTTGATCCCTCACAACAACCCAAATAACAATCCGGTCTGCAGATTACACAGAAATCCCCCGTACGATTTGTTCTTACTACAATGACCTTGATGCCAGATCCTACCCGTGCGAAGCTAGGTGGTTACAAGTGTACTCGTCCGTTCCAACATTCACTAGAGTTATTCTGTTTACCAACTAAGGTGGTGAGACCTCTCAAAAGATCGGACACTCAACCGGATTTCCCATCCAGGAGTTCTAGCGCGACTAAAGATACCCTCCCTATCTGCCTAGCCTAATAGTGGCTATCTCATCCGGAACTCACAACTCTAGATCTGTTGAGGCACTGAAGTCCACTCCCAATACTCCTACAACCTGCTCATACACTAAAGATCGGAAACTATCGCACCAAAGGGAGAGATTAATTCACAAATCTGCCCTACACCTTATGAACTCCACATCATGCAAACCTGCCAAGCTTGGGAGATACACACAAAACAAGAGTGCATACAAAGGTACAAGGAATTTGCAAAAAGAAGACTCTTAGTACCCTTCGCAGGCCTGACTTAAATACAAGTCAAAAAGTACAAGTGGGCGAAAATGCCTGCAAAAGTTCCGCCGCAACTTGGGCCGGACTTTCCGCTTCTTACCTACTCCTAACCAGATCGGAACAGGATCCGCTTCCGTTCCTAATCTACCTACTATTTACATGCTAAGTACCCACCCAAGATCTGATTGTGGCACTATCCGCTCCCGACTCCATTTGCTTGAAAATCTTGTTCAAGTTCCGATTCCGCTCCCCTTCCTGAGGATTTGGAACCTGTTCGCCTTTTGTGGAGCCTGGGGTTGAATCCTAGTCGATGGCAGTTCCGGGCATATTGGCCTGAGTCGCCCTAACCTCCGATCTCTTGGACTTGGGGGTCGCATCCTTCCCCTCTCCTATTGTAACGTTTGGGAACGAATCTGAGAGAGAAGTATGCGAGAGTCGAATCCCGCAAGAACAAGTTTCTCCTGATAATATCCAGGTATTCTCCTCCATCCAGTTCGCTGCCTTCCGCGCCTCCTTCATTGCCGCTTCTACCTGCTCGGCAAAGTTTGTGAGAATCCTCACCACCCGAGACCCGGATGGTTTCTTCTCATCGTGTACCTTCTCGTCAAATAGCTTCGCCTTGGCGGCAGCCATTCCAGTTTCCCCGAATGTGGCCTTCACCTCCTCCACCATCTTCTAAGACTCTTCCGCCATGGATCGAGCGGCTGCAAAGTTGTCCTTAAGGATAAGGAGTTCCGCCTTTGACTGATCCAATTCCTCCTGTAGTCTCCGGATTTCCGCCTCTTGTTTCCAGGACTCAGCCGGATCGGAAATGCAGCTGGCTACATTCTCTAGTAGCTCTCTGTCTGGTGCCACGCCCACCAACTTTCCGATCTCGAGAGGGATCCTCCTCTTCAGTTCCCAATCTGCTCTCACGTCGCTCAGGATCTTAACGAAAGGGTTGAATGGGTCGTCGGGATCCCATTCCTCTGACACGGTCTTCTCAATTTCCGGTTTCTCTTTCGGAGCTGAGGTGTCACGAGCAGGTGGCGTCCCCCACTTGTTGGGAGAGGTCGTCTTCTATCGCTTGATCAACAACATATCTGGTTCCTCCTCCTTTGACTCGTTGTTCTCCTCGATTTCGGAACTGGATTCCATCTCATCATTTGTTTCCGATTCTCCGTATCTTAGGAGAACTTTTTGAGCCTTCCATGCCTTCTCCTCTGATGCACTCAGGAGCTGGTGGGAATGGTAGAGATGGATAAGGTCAAGACACACTAGAGTGGCCCTACTCTTTCCCACTCTACCTACGAGCTGGGCGACCACATCGGAAATGATCTGAGCCCAGTCGACTCTCCAGTCTCTTCTCAAAGCACCGAAGATAGTATTGGCGAGGGAGATTATCACCCTCGTTGGCTTTTCCAGATGTAGGACCGGAACTAAGAACAACAACAGTTGGCACTGTCGCTCATCAATGCAGTCCTCTACTGCGTATCCATCCTTCGGGTTGACTGCACCCTGGAACTTCCCATGGACAAACTCATCCTTCCGGCTCGCCATTCCTAGCCCTCCTGACCGGAAACTATAGACTGCTCTCCAAACATCCTCCGTCCAAAGATGCGGAACCGCTCTCAGAATATTATCAAACTCATTGGACAGCTTGCCCAAGAGTTTTCTCACTATTGACTCCTCCCTAAAGCCCCAAGGTTTCTTTGCAAACCCTAGGCAACCCATGGAACTTAAGTCCTCCATGAGTTGGGACTTGGCTAGTTCAGTGGAGGGAACGACTGGAATTACGTTCTGGAGCTTTACCTCCACCGAGGACATACTAGCTTGTCCGCCTCTACTTCTCCTAAGCTGTGGCATAGACATGGACAAGGACTCTTGGAACCCCTTCTGATTCTACCTAACTCTCTTCTAGCCGCACGTCCCATTCCTCACTTTCTCTCTCCGATCTCAATCGGAAATCCAAACTATAATACAAAACACTTCAACTCTCGCAGTAGACACTGACACAAAAGACTAACATGGAAAGCTAAGTGACAGGCACAGATTGCAAACTCAGAGCATAGAGAGCGCTGGGAAATGAAAATGAAAAAGAGTTTGATCTGGGCAACCCAACCCTTATATAGCTGTTGGACTCCCTGCCACCTCATCATGACCTATTCCAGATACGGTTCCTATATGGTATCCAGCCCATCACCTATCCGATCAGACATCCGCTCCTATTCGTTCACTCCCTAGGACCGGATTGAGCAAATCCCTTCACTATCTCATTTTCCTTTATTTTAGCTCTAAATGGTTCCTTAGCTAAATCTGGATACCTATCTTTAGTTTCCGATTAGTTTTACTTAGTAAACCAAAAAAATTGACAATTTCATGTCGCCGCAATCCTTATCTATTCCACCTCTACCACCATGCAGAGCTTCTAAGTGATGCAGAAATGGTAGAGTATAATATCGAATCCACCATCCTGCAATACAACCTCACAAAGGAAGTAGAGGCGGAGCAACCGCTAATTGAGGAGGAAAAAGATCCGGATGAGGAGGAGCAACTCTTGGATTGGAGGTGGAGGAAGTCCACTCATTCAACGTCCATCGATTTTTGGTACCTCTATTTTACCCTCAGAGGGTCCACCTTTGATTGTATAGATAGGTAGGGACTCACCACTCGTATTCCTCACACTCTCTTCTCTCTCAACACTACACAACACCCATTTAGACTAATTGTTGCATTAGATCAAACTGGAAACATCCTCACAACTTTTCAAATGGCCAATCTGGAAGGAAGGTCACATAGAGCTGCCTCTAGACTTTTCCACTACAACAATAGACCAATAGAACTGGAACTAATATAGGGATTGTAAGTCGTTTGCTAGACTGATCCTAGAGTTTGGCTGACCTTCCGGTAAGTGGTATGGGGATTTTTTCCATTGGCGGTTGCTTATCTCCGTACGGAACCCTTCCTGGTATTTCAGACCCGCACCCACACCACTCCTAATCGGATTCTTGTAATAGTGTTTTAAAGGCACGTGCTCAAAACCACAATTACAAGTCTAGACTACGTCACAAACATTCCTCACAACTCAACTCCAAGTTCCCTTAGATCCGGATTCCTCCTTTCCTCCTCCTCTCTTACACTTCCACACACTTCATAAAACAACACCAGAAAGCTGGATATACGACAGATCAATTCCTAAGGGTTCACTTGGTGGCTCAGATTAAAGAAAGGATAACAAGATAAAAACTATAACGCTAGGATGGAATGAGAGGCAACAAACATGCCCCTCACTTTAAAAACTCAAAACATCCAAAGCCAAAAAGGCCAAAAAGTCACCCAGAAATCCAAGTGTCCACTCACAGACTTCCTAAGAAATCTGGAAAAGTCAAATCCTACAAATCTGGAACCCGCGCCCACTTTTGGAAACCTGGATCCGATTCAAAATTCAAATCCTTACTACTTCGCCTTTCGTGCCTTCTTCTAGATGCTCCTGCCTTGACTTGCTAGTGCCCGCGTGGATGACCTCGAAGTTGCTTTTGGAGTTGCCTTCACCAGTGTCATCCTCAATGCTGCCCGGGTCTGGATCTTTTGGATTTCCGGAGCAGAGTATTCCCCTTCTTCCTCCTCTTCATCTTCCGATCTGGTCTGGTACTCTTCTTCCTTAGATTTCTCAATCTGAGTGATCTCCCTCTTATCTTCCTTGCATGGAGATGTCTCATCCAATATGATGGGGTCCATCTCCTTTCTTGGTTGTTGTTGCTGCAGCATGTGCTCGAATCCTTCCGGAAGGGTCCGACCGGATTCAGCAATCCTCCGATCTAGTCCGCCAGTTCACCATGGGTTTGTGTGCGAGGTGTCTGTAGTGGCTCCTTCTCTGGAAGGTAGAATATTGGAACAGGTGGCAAAATCGGAATCTCTGGCACTGCTAACTCCTATGTTGCTTCCGGTTGCTTACTTGGTTCGCGCGCTGTCTTCACACTCCCCCGGATTGTCTTCTCGAGTTGCGTAGAGAAGGGTTCTGTAGAATGACGGAGGGTTTCCCGTGTTGCTTCCGGTCTAGACAGCAATAACATCAAGGCTATCAGCTTCACTAGAGTTTTTGTGTCGAAGTGGATCTCCAGAAAGCTGGAGAAGTCCATGACATGGTCAGGATCAATCCGTCCAAGCAACTGACGCATCTCCTTCAAAGTAGACTCCATCCTCGAGGAGAAGTCTACTAGGATCCGGATCACCTTAGATTTGGTAAGGTGCCCTTCCTCTGCAAGCCGGTTTTGCACGAGAGCCGCCTTCATTATAAGGTCTATCAGCTTGTCCACTAACCCAGATAGGTTCTTAACCAACTACAAGGCTTCCTTCTCCCTTTGCTTTGCTGCGGCCATTTCTCCTTGAGCCCTACTTAGTCTAGCTTGAAGGTCTGCCTTTTCCTTCTCCAGTCCTTCAATCTGCTTTTCCTTCTTCTCTAGTGCTTTCGGATTCAGAAGTTTCTTCAACGCATCGAGGATATCTTTCGGCTCCATCTTCAACTCCCAACTAATCCTCCTGAGTAGATCCACCAGGTTCTCGTGGTACTCTTGCGCTTGTAGTACCCAGTTGAACTCGGTCTTGAAGAATCCGGATATGCCACCTTCTTCTTCTGCCGGAATCTTCTCTTGAGTTGGAAGCTTCCCCTGTGAAGCCGGATCGGTGGACTTCCTCCACCTCTGATCCAGGAGCTGCTCCTCCTCTTCCGGATCTTCTTCCTCCTCAATCGGCAGCTGCTCCACCTCTACTTCTTTTGTAAGGCCGTAGTGCAAGATGGTAGATCCGGTACTGTACTCTACCATTTCCGCATCACTCAAAAGCTCTGCGTGATGGTAGAGGTGGAACAAGTAAGGACCAATGGGGCCGGTCTTAGCTTTTCCTACGTTGGCGCCAAGCTTGGAGACTACTACTCCAATAACCTTGCCCCAATTTATTGGCCTACCTTCCATAGTACCAAAGATGGTGTTTGCTACCGTAACTCGGGTAGGCTTTTCCGGATAGAGGATGGGGATCAGGAACTCTAGGACATGCCTTTGCCTTGCATCTAGGCTGTCACTAATGGCATACCCTTCCTTAGAATGGGCTGCATTCTTAAACTTCCCGATTGTAAACTTGTCTGTTCGGAAAGCTAAACCGGATTCCTTTTTGGGAAATTCGTAAACCTTAGCCCAAACCTCGTCAGTCCAAGTTGCGGGTCTCTCCCTCACTGTCAACTCTTATTGATTTGAAGCACCTACAATTAGCTCCTGAATCATCCGGTCGTTCTTTCCGGTCCATGGCCTCAAGAATAGCCCGACACACCCTATTTCACTCAGATCATCTTCCAACTGTGAGCGCTCTCTCAACCTTTTCGGAATGGTTGGACAAACCATCCATCCAATCACCAAAGGTTTCTGGATATTCCCCTCTACCATTGCAAACTAAAGACTTAGATCGAGATCTAGACAGTCAGTAGCTCCTAAAGCGTTCACTAACTCACCACTCTTTCTTTCAACTATATGAGCACAAAATAGTTGTGGAAGAAAGAGGAGCAACAAATGAGAGTGGCGGGGTTGACTACCCATCATTTTACCAACCGTTCTTGAAGCGGACCGTTTACTTGTAACGGATCCCTATTTTCCTAGGCCGGAAGTCTACACTGTAGGCTATCACTATTTGGATTTCTGAAATCCGATTCTATCACGACCCTCATCACAAGGCGTGCCTGTGCCACCTTGGTGAGCAAGGGGGACACTGGAGGTGACTCCCCAAGCCTTGCAAGAGATGAAGTGAGAGGGACTAGGAGTCCCGAGCGATCAGGGCGTGTTAGCGCTCTGATCTGGACGAATTTGAAGGCGTGTGGTACATGCTTGGAAAGGTCTTGAGGAGACGCTTCTAGCCGTCTAAAGAACGCATGATTTGGATTGGTGGGTCAAAAGTTATGGGCGTTCAAAGGTGGGGGTGTCCCGGTGACGCTGGGACACTTAAGGGCTAGGAGGGAGGGATTCATGAGGATTCCCTCCATGAAGTATGTCATGTAGCATATCCTTGGAAAGCTAAGAACACAAGGATGCTAGATTGACAAGAATTACGAGGTTCTAAGGTAGGAGCCTCAAGTTATGGCCAAGAGAAGCGCCATGGTGAAGGCGTAACGCCTCTCCTAGTGGACCTGAATCTTTGGAGGGCGATAACTTTGTGAGGAATTGTTGAAATTGGGCAAGTGAGTAGTCCATCGGCATCTACTTGTTGAGTAAATGTCGAAAATGGTCTTGCATGTGAGATTTGGAGTCCGGACCGCAAAGTTATGCCGGGTGGAAGTTCGGGAGTCCTAAACTAGGGCGAATCGGGAGAAATGGGGTGGTCTTCCAAAACCAAAGTGGTTTTGGAAGTCCCCTTTGACATACAAGGAAGGGGGGTCTACTGAATCCCATAGAGAGTACTGTAGGAGGGGTTGGTCTCCCTCCTCACTTCTTCTTGGAGCCTTGGTGAGTTCCGGTGACTCAAGGTTGGTGGTGTGGGGTCACTACTACTCCAAGGCGCCATGGGACACTTGTGGATGTCCCGTGGCACCGGTTGGGTGGAGTCCCACTCCTTGCTAGGCTATGTTGAGGTGTCCCGAATGGTGAGTCCCGGTTAGTGACGAAGTGGAAAGTAGCAAATACACAAGGAGCCTAGTTTGGAGTTGGGATGACACTCCAAGGCGGTTAGGACTATGGTGAGTAGTGCCACCATGGGTCCTTACACAATAAGATGGAAGTTCCGCCCCATGTTACCAAGTAACATGCCTCGATGTCATGATGTGTGTGTGTGTGTGCTAGTAGTCCCAGTGACTGACTGGGACTTAGTACAAAGAGTTAGAATGGGAGACTAATATTGGACGTGCGTGGCATGTGTAGTGTTAGGAGAGCGTGACCCTTGGTGCCACTAAAGTGTTAAGTGCTTGGAAAGCATTGGAAGGTGGATTTAAGGTGGTAAGTGTCACTAAAAGACGCGACAGGTTTTGTCCTGGATCCCGTTACAGATTACCTAGAGCATCCTCTTAGTCTTAATGAGATGTTTAGGCTAAGAGGGTTCTAATCCTTTTTGCCTATTAGAAATTTTGAAAATTTCTATATAATTATAGACTCTTAAATACTAACCCGATGAATTCTAAGATTACGGCTCGTGACAGGTGTTGAGAAGATTAGAGAAGAGAAGAGTGTGTGAGGAATATGAGTGGTGAGTCCCTACTCCTCTATACAATCAAAGGCGGATCCTTTGAAGGTAAAACATAGGTACCAAAAACCGGTGTGTGTGAAGTTACGAATCCGGATTCCGGAAGGGAGTAGATCCGGATTGGATTCCGAAAAGATAGTAATCCGGAAAAAGAGAAAAGAAGTAAAAAAAGAGCGTTAGTTGGTAGAACGGATAATCCAGGCTTGCAGGAACATTTTAGAATCCCCTGGGTCGATATTTCAAGTTAGTTTATACGTTTTGGTGTTGTAAATGGTATTTACCATCTACTACACATACGACAATGAGTTCCAGTCATGTTGTTTTTGAGCCCAATTTGGTGGAATGGAGGGTGACTTCAGGTGGGGGGCGAATTCATGTCTTGGGCGACCGTGGGTGGGGGCAAATTCAAGTCTTGTTGTTTTTGAGCCCAATTCCATTGAAAGGGGGGTGACTTCGGGTGAGGGGCGAGCTTAGGTCTTGGGCGACAACGGGTGGAGGCAAGTTCATGTGTTGTTGTTGTTGAGCCCAATTCCGATGAATGGGGGGTGAGTTCTGGTGGGGGGCGAATTTAGGTCTTTAGCGACTACGGGTGGCAACGAGTTCAAGTCTTGTTGTTGTTGAGCCCAATTTGGTGGAATGGAGGGCGACTTTGAGTGAGGGGCGAGTTTAGGTCTTGGGCAATAGCAAGTGGTGGCGAGTTCAAGTCATGTTGTTTTTGACACCAATTTGGGGGAATGGAGGGCGACTTTGGGTGGGGGGCGAGTTCATGTCTTCGGCACCCTCAAGTGGGGGCGAGTTCAAGTCTTATTGTTGTTGAGTCCAATTTGGTGGAATGGGGGCGACTTCAGGTGGAGGGCGAGTTCATGTCTTGGGTGACAATAGGTAGGGGCGAGTTTAGTCATGTTGTTGTTGAGCCCAATTTGGTGGAATGGGGGGCGACTTCGGGTGGAGGGTGAGTTAGGTCTTTGGCAACCGTGGGTGTTGATGAATTCAAATCTTGTTGTTGTTGAGCCCAATTTGGTGGAATGGGGGGTGACTTCGGGTGAGGGGCGAGTTTAGGTCTTGGGCGATAGTCGGTGGCGGCGAGTTCAAGTCATGTTGTTGTTGAGCCCAATTTGGTGGAATGGGGGGCGAATTCGAGTGGAGGCGAGTTCAAGTCTTGTTGTTGTTGAGCCCAATTCCGTTGAAAGGGGGCCGACTTCGGGTGAGGGGCGAGTTTAGGTCTTGGGCGACAATGGGTGGGATCGAGTTCAAGTCTTATTGTTATTGAGCCCAATTTTATGGAATGGGGGACGACTTCAGGTGGTGGGGGGGGGGAGTTGAGGTCTTCTCATTGTTGATTCCAATTCCGTTGAATGGGGGCGACTTCTGGTGGGGGGTGAGTTTAGGTCTTAGGCAACTGCGGGTGGGGGCAAGTTCAAGTCTTGTTGTTCTTGAGCCCAATTTGGTGGAATGGAGGCCACTACGGGTGGGGGGCGAGTTCATGTCTTGGATGACCATGGAGGGGGGGGGGGATTCATGCCTAAGGCAACCGCAGGTGGGGGGAGTCAATTCTTGTTGTTGGTCCCAATTTGATGGAATGGGGGGTGACTTTGGGTGCAGAGCAAGTTTAAGTCTTCGACGACTATAGGTGGAGGTGAGTTCAAGTCTTGTTGTTGTTGAGTCTAATATGGTGGAATGGGGCACTACAACAAAATGGGTGTTTTATGACTGCTAAATATGACTGCAATGAGTCGTAAAATGTCAAAATATAACTTAGGCAGAAAACACTGTAGATGACACGTGATATGACTAGGTCTAGTCATTACCGACTAGTGAAATTTTTCATTAGTTATATTTGCAGTCATTTGTATTGGAGGTATATTTAGCCATATAATACCTATGTGGCGTATATATTGACTATCCTTGGAGTCTTGACTTTTCCTTGAATTGCTCGGGCAAAAGAAAAAAAGTCTACAAGGCATATGACTCCATGTAGTTATATTTTTGGCTGACATAGAATATGACTATGTTGAGTCATATTTTGGTTCATGTGGCATATGACTCTATGTAGTTATATTTTTGGTTAACATGAAATATGACTTTTATGAGTCATATTTTTGGTTGATGTGAAAAATGACTCTCGTAAGTCATATTTTTTGTGATTATGAAAAATGACTTTTATGAGTCATATGCTCTACATGTTGATGTAAAATTGATTCTAGAAAGTCATAATTTTTTCTTGATGTGGAATATGACCTTCATGAGTCATAATTTTATTGATGTGAAATATGACTAATGTAAGACATATTTTAGCTCATATAGTACTTCATATGGAAAATTACTTGTAATTTTATGATTGAATGTAGTCATAATTTTAAAAGTATAGAGTCACGTTAATAACATGATTGTGAGCCTTATATAACTACAATGAGTCATATTTTGACTATGATATATTATAAAATATGACTCAAGTAAATAATATTTGTAACTGGGGTGACTTGAGGTTTATAGTAGCTTTTGTTATAAACTACAATCACATTCCATACATTCTAAATCGACTTGGGGCGTTGCAATCATGCATCAACATGGTTTAGCAGTTGAATAAATGACTCCATCCAATAAATACTAAATACATGTGATTTTAAAGATGTACAAGAGATAGTTATATTGAAGGAAGAAAATGCAAGAAAAAATGTGACTCTTTTCTATGACAATTATTAGTCCTTAACACAAAACATATCACTATAACACTCTATAAATGTATATTTCTACACATTCTAAGATTTATATTCTTTAGGAAAATGTGAAGAAGTTGCTTCTCCAATGTTGTTAGTAGCCTCCGATAACTTCATTCCAACTCTAAGTGCCTATATATACAATGAAGGAAATTAATTTTTAGTGAATGAACAATATAGCTCAATCTTCAAAGATTTAAGGCAACAAAAAATATAAAGCACAAGTTTAAAGTAAGAAAAATTCATAACTACTATATCTTTAGAAAACATAAATAAATAAGAAAAACAAACAACAATAGTGATAAAAAAAACAAGAACTAGAAGGTAACAAGTATTAAGAGGTAATAATAAACAAGAACAAGTAAGAATTAAGGTGCCACAAAACAAAACAAGAGACACAACTTAAGATGCAATAAAATGCAACAAATAACAAGAGAAAATAAGAACTAAGAGGCAACAAGAAGCAACAAAAAACAGAATTTAAGATGTAATCAAATGCAATAAATAACAAGAAAAAGCAAGAATTAAAAATAACAAGAAATACAAGTTAAAATGAATCAAAAAAAAATTAAAAGTAACAATTAGGAAGCAATAAGAGACAAGAACTAGGAAGCAAGAATTAAGATGGAATAAGAAAAAACTAGAAGCAATAATTAAGAACTAAGAAACAAAAAATGTAAAAAACTAAGAAGCAAGAATTATGATGTAACAAGAAGACACTACAAGCAACAATCAAGAACTATGAAATAGAAAAAGTAAGACCTAAGAAGCAAGAATTAAGAAGTAAGAAGAAGAAAATACAAACAAGAATCAAAAACTAAAAAGAAACAAAAATTAAGAACTAGGAAGCAAGAATTAAGAAGTATCAAGAAGAAACTAGAAGCAAAGATCAAGAATTAAGAAGCAAAGATCAAGAACTAAGAAGCAAATACAAGAACTAAGAACTAGGAAATAAGAATTAAGAGATAACAAGAAAAAAACTAGAAGCAAAGATCTAAAATTAAAAAGAAACAAAAAATAAGGACGAGGAGACAAGAAGAACCAAGAGCTAGAAAACAACAGGAAGCAAAACATAAGAAGCAACAAAAAACGAAGAAGAAGAAGAAGAAGAAATGGCAGTTACATAGAAGTGGCGGCTAGGGTTTTAAAAACCCTAGTCATGCGACTTGACGTAGTCATGCGAGTCAATAAATATGACTATACTAAGCAATTAAGTTATTTTAACAACAAAATTTGTTACAAAGTGGATGTATATTGCAATACAACTCTACAAAATGTGTAAAGGGAAGTTATAAGGCCTTAAGCACCTATAGTTATAGAAAAAAAAAGTCATGCATGAATCAAAGTATCTATGTCCATGCATTAAGTATATAAGAGCAAAAGTATTTTATAAAAGCAATATTGAAAAACATCTTTGAATTTTTTAAAAGTGATTATGTTTTTATAGTCTATATCCTTGTAAAAACATTCAAACAACCATCTTTTAATTGCAATTCAACCATGTATATCATAGTGAGCCTCAATCTTCATATAAATAATTCTATAACTTCTAAACAACCTTATAGAGATTCTTTATAAATACGGCTTATACGACATTACGGAGAACCTTTCTAAAAAAGAGACAAACTTCAATATATGATACATATGAGTGTTTTATCTATATCCTTTAGATAAAATAAACACAATTATATTTTTTTTGTTGTTGGCTTTCAAATCCTAAGTTGAATATTTAAATATTGTTCAATGGGTATTCTAAGCAATGAACAATTTTTTTTCTAATGATAAACTATAAGTGGTTTACTTCTAAACTAAAACACACTCAAACTATAAAAGTTAAAGGTTTTAGATGGTTTTGGCCAATCTAGGTCAAAACTCTAAACTTCCAAATCCTAATTGAGAAATTTTAAAATTTGTTAATTTAAGTTGTAGAATGTTGCAGGCCTATTCTAAAATCGTAAAGATATTTATAAGAAAATGTTTTTAGCAAAAAAATATAGATGGATGAAGGTTTGTTTTTAATTTATGCTTCAAGATTTCATCCAACATTTTTTCTTAGGCTATAATTTTAAATTCATTCATACTTTCAAAATTGGATTCTAAATGTCATTAAATTTCAAGTTTCTTTTTTTACTTGAATTGGATGAACTTTGGTATTTTTTATGCAAAACTAATGCCATAGATTATCCAATTTTATCGTACTCTATCTTCCATAATTTTTTTTATTTTTTAAAGTGTGATATGTTATTGGAATCGTCTACAAATTAACCAAGTGATCTTGAATTCCAAATTGGATTTAATAAATTCTTACAGGTTTGATTTAAACCTCTAATTTTTAGCACAACTATAGTTTCTACAAGAAGAGAATAAACGAAGTGCTAAATTTAAGGACATGCCTTGGAATTTGTTTGCACAACATCCCTATTCTCCAACATGTATATTGTAATTGTATCATGAAGTCTGCTTTAATCCATTTTTGTTACATTTTTTGTGTTTCTGGATACAACTTAAATAACAATTTTTACAATGAGGAGTATAAATTAGATATATGATCTCATTCTTTTCTTTCAACCTATTTCTTTCTACTTCCCCTTTTGACTTTCTCCAAATTATTTTCAACATTTTTTGTTTTTTTTCTTCATTTTTTGAAATAGTTTATAATTGCAATCTTTGACTTCTACTACTACTAATTGATTTCTAATCACTCTAAAAATGAAACAATTGTAACGACATCAACCTTGTAAATGGTAACTAAATATCTACTTAAAACTTGAAAAATTCATTTGATCAATTACATGTATTATAATTAACAATCTTTATTTAATACATAGTCAAATCCTTATAAGGGGGTCATATTAGTCTCTTAATCATGTCTAAAACTTGGAGTAGCAACTTGGAACCTATACTTCTTCTTCAAACACTTAGAGACTCTCAACACAAATCACACTCCTCACTTACTGTTGCTCCATGGCTACTCGGGTATGAATTTTTCGCACACTCTTCTTTCATCTCTTTGAATTAGTTTTTTCCAATCTTCAAGTAATTTTTGTAAACTCTACAGCCTTCAATCTACAACACTAGTTTAAATGCATTAGATTTCACTTTGCATTAGCCATCACAATCAATTAACATAATTAGCCAATTCCATAGCCAATTCCTATAATGAATTAAGATAAGCCTGATTTCTATCTTGGATTCTCAAACTTAGTCCTACCTTGGTGCTTTGGTTTATATATAGGCTTTTATTCCTCTCTAATTTTTTCTTAAATACTAAAATAAAAATTGATTATCTCTTATTATTAATTGTTTTATTCCTCTCTATTCCTTTTCTAATTCCTATAAAAATTTTAAATATATTAATTGAAATATAAACATGTACCATCCCAAATTATTTGAACATTAATTTTGTAATGGATACATCATACAAAAGAAAAGAATTTTTTTAATAGGTATTAAACAAAGTCATCCCAAGGACTGGCCTCTAGGGGCAAAATATAGAAGACCCATCTTAGATTGCCAACCTTTTCCTTATACTCTCACCATAGGAAAAAAAAATAACTACCAAAGAAATGTATCTACAAAATATGATTGATTCAAAAATATGACTAAAGTGAAATTATGATTGGCAAATATGATTTAGTACTCTCCAAATATATTTCCCACCCAAATTTTCTTCAAGCTCCCTAAAAGAAAAAAAATGTGACTATCATAAAAATATGACTAGAAAATATGATTGATGCAAAAATATGACTGCAAAATATGACTGCAAAATATGACTGATGCAAAAATATGACTAATAAATATGATTGACTCAAAAATATGACTACAAAATATGACTGATGCAAAAATATGACTAATAAATATGAATGACTCAAAAATATGACTAAAGTGAAATTGTGACTGGCAAATATGATTTAGCACTCTCCAAATATAATCTCAACCTAAATTTTCTTCAAACTACCCAAAACAAAAAAAATGTGACTATTATAAAAATATGATTACAAAATATGACTAACTCAAAAATATGACTGCAAAGTCTGACTAAAGTGAAATTATGACTAACAAATATGATTTAGCACTCTTCGAATATAATCCCCATCCAAATTTTCTTCAGTCTGCCCAAAAGAAAAAAAATGTAACTATCATAAAAATAGGACTATAAAATATGACTGACTCAGAAATATGACTAGACAATATGACTAAAGCAAAATTATGACTAGCAAATATGCTTTAGCACTCTCCAAATACATTTCCTGCCCAAATTTTCTTCAATCTACCCAAAAGAAAAAAAATGTGACTATCATAAAAATATGACTACAAAATATGACTAATGCAAAAATATGACTAATAAATATGATTGTGCGTTCCCCAAATATGTTCCCTATGAAGCTCTATGAAGTATTTTGGAGTTCCCAATGAACATATACTATACGCTCGCAATGTACAAGGCCAAAACATGACTAGTAGTTATATTTGTAGTCATACTTTTTTTCAAAGAGTTGGCCTCCAAAAATATGATTGCGAATAGTTGCTAGTCATCCTTAGTCATATTTTTGTAGTCATAAAACACCCATTTTCTTGTAGTAGGGGGCGACTTCGGGTGGGGGTCGAGTTAATGTCTTAGGCAACCATGGGTGGGGTCAAGTTCAAGTCTTGTTGTTGTTGAGCCCAATTTGGTAGAATGGGGGGCGACTTCGGGTGGGGGGTGAGTTTAGGTCTTGGATAACCATGGGTGGGGGCGAGTTCAAGTCTTTTTGTTGTTGAGCCCAATTTGGTGGAATGGGAGGTGATTTCAGGTCTTGGGTGACCGTGGGTGGGGGCGAGTTCAAGTCTTTTTATTGTTGAGCCCAATTTCATGGAATGGAGGACAAGTTCGGGTGTGGGGCGAGTTTAGGTCTTGGGCAACCGCAGGTAGGGGGCAAGTTCATGTCTTGGACAATCGTAGGTGGGGGGAGTCAAGTCTTGTTGTTGTTGAGTCCAAATTGGTGGAATGATTGGCGACTTTGGGTGTAGGGCGAGTTTAGGTCTTCTGCAATCGCGGGTGGGGGCAAATTCAAGTCTTATTGTTGTTGAGCCCAATTTGGTGGAATGGGGTGCGACTTCGAGTGGAGGGCAAGTTCAAGTTTTGGGCGACCACGGGTGGAGGCAAGTTCAAGTCTAGTTGTCGTTGAGCCTAATTTGGTGGAATGGAAGGCGACTTGTGGGCGACCAACCATAGACCTCCTGAGAAACCCGGAAAAGTCTGATCCTATAATTCTGGAACTTGGGCCCACGCTTGGAAACCTAGTTCAAATTCAAAATTTTAAATTCTAACTAATTGCAACCCTAATTACTTTGCCTTTCGTGAATTCTTTTGACTACTTTTGCCTTGACTTGTTGGTGCTTGGATAGATGCTTTTGGAGTTGCCTTCATCGGAGTTATCTTCATTACTGCCTGGGTTTGGATCTTCCAAATCTTCAGATGTGGGTTTTCTTCTTCCATTTCATCCTCCTGTTCTTCCTCTTTGGACCCGTTTGGTACTCCTCTTCGTCAAATTTCTCTATGTGAGTGATTTCCCTCTCTTCTTCTTCTTCTCCTGGAGAAGTCTCATCAAACACTATGGACATCCTCTCCTCCCTAGATTGAGGTTGTTGCATATGCTTGAAGCTTTCCGGATGAGTCTGGGCCGGATTCTTTAGGCCTCCCATACGATCCACTAGATCACTTTGGATAAGTAGTTTGAGTGTCTGAAGGGCTTCTTTTTCTAGAAGACAAGTAGTTGGAATAGGTGGTGAAATGGTAACTTTCAGTGGCACCAAATCTCGTGCTATGTCTGGCTACTTGGTCGGTTCTTGAACTGTCTTCTTGCTCCCCCGGATGGTCTTTTCTAATTGACTTGAGAAGGGCCCTATTGAATGCCAAAAAGTCTCTCTAAGAACTTCAAGTCTTGGCGGAAGCGGAAGTGATGAAGTGAGTTTCACTAGAGTTTCTGTGTTGAAAGTGGATTTCCGGAATGTGAGCGAAATCCATCACCCGGTCCGGATCAATACGCCCTAAGAACTGGTGCATCTCCTTCAACATTGTCTCCATCCGAGATGTAAAATCAACCAGGATCCGGACTACCTCGGATCTGGTCAGATGTCCTTGCTCGATTAGCCGATTCTAGACGAGGGAGGCCTTGATGATGAGCTCTAAGGGTGTATCCACCAGACTAGATAGGTTCTTGACGAGCTGCAGAGCTTCCTTCTCCCTCCACTTTGTTGTGGCTAACTCTCCCTCTACCTAATTCAATTTGGATTAGAGGTCATTCTTTTCCTTCTCTAGATTCTCGATTTGCTTCTCCTTCCATCCTAGCTCCTCCGGATTTGGAGGTCTCTTTACTACTTCCAATATCTCCTCAAGCTTGACCTTCAACTCCTTGGTGATTGCCCTAAGTAGGTTTGCAAAGTTCTCATGGTATTCCTGTGCCTACAATACCCATGAAGAATTTTTGGTCTTGAAGAATCCAGAAATTTCTTCCTTTGGCTTCTTTGGAACTTCTCCAAAACAGGGAGTTTCTCTCATGAAGCCGGATCGGTAAATTTCCTTTGTCTCTGATCTATAAGCTACTCCTCTTCTTCTGGCTCTTTTTCTTCATTGAATGCCGGCTCCTCCGCCTCCACTTCGTCCGTAAGGCCATAATGCAACATCATGGTTCCGGTGTTGTACTCTACCATTTCTGTGTTACACAAAAGTTCTACATAGTGGTAGAGGTGGAACAGGTAAGGATCAATTGGGCTAGTTTTAGCCTTCTCGACATAGGCAGCAAGTTTGGAGACCACTCAAGGTTGACGAAAGTGAGTGTCCCAAGAAAAATCGTGTCCAAAAATCGGACGTCCAGATGCACAAACTCCGCAGACGCTGCATCTCTGGTGGGTGAAAAACACTGTTCGCAAATTTACCCTGGGTAAATGTGGTCGAGTGGACGTCGTGACAGGCGGACGGGCAGTTGGGTGGTCGGGTGGACAGGTGGACGGCTAGTGGCTAGTGGCAGATGTGTAGAGGCCTAGAGGGAGACACATAGCAACCCTAAAGGCCTAAATCGACCGGAGGTTGGGGTGAGGGCTTAGAATCCCCAAAAGGCTTAATAAGTGTGCAACAAATCCAACCTTTAACATCCAAAAAGAAATCAAGATGACCTTTGAGTCTTCAAGGCATCTTCGAGCAATACTTGGAAGGTATTGGTTTTCTATGGAGGTCTTGAGTTCAATCCCTAATGAGATCATTTGGATTGGTTTTGGTAGCCAATTGTAATAAGAAAAAAAAAATAGGAAAACATCAAGTCGGTTCCCTATTGTATGTGAGAGGGAAAGTGATTTAATTCTAAAGGTTTAGGAGATGGACCTAGAAGATTTAGAGGGCTAGTGTTGAATTTAAGACGGAGATGATTGTTGAGCACCAAGATCACAAGGTGCATAATGAAAATCTCCGTCCTAAATTCAAAATTGACCCTTCAAAAGTTCAAAATCTTCAAGTGACATCTCTGAAACCTTTAAAATGAAATGATGTTTCTTGCTCACCTATTAGAGAGACCGAACTTGACGTTTTGTATTTTTGAAGTGAGCTTATTTTTTTAATACAAAACTTCAAATAAACCTCGATTCCTTGAATGCTTTTTACAATAACATATGGACTATCCTTTGTAGTGTACTCAACCAAAGAAATTGTACACTATAATTGCAATTATGAATTATCAAGGGAAAGGATTAAAAAAAAATTCAAAATTCTCTTCACCTTGAAAATTACCAAATCTATGATTCTATGACAATCATGAAGTCAAAATTGTTGCATTCTATATGTATCTTGCAATGTATCATGCTTCATACAAAGAAAGAGGAACACAATCAATTTGGGGGGGACTTCTTCTTGGTTTTGCAATTCAAAAAAATGTAATCATATTTTCAACAATAATAAGTAAACTCCAACTACAATGAAAGTTTCAGACAATCAATTGCCATTACATCGAGTATGTATCATGAGCACCTAAACACCTAAGCCTATATCCCTTGAATTTCTAAGGCTTGTAATCACTATCTTCTTTCACCTAAGCCTCGCTATTATCACATCTAGTTCCCCATATGTCGTCTTCATCACTAAATGTCTCTTCCATGTCGTTCGATGAAGATTGTACAATTTTCACTCCTTGTACTTGTGTAGATGTCAATGATCTCATTGATCTACCAGCCTTCTTCTCCATTTTGGCTCTTAATATAGACTTATCAATGCCTTCCTTAAGGCTAGGGATTGTTTTCATTTTCCTTTTTGAAGAAACCTCATAGGTATCAAGTGGGGTTCTACCCACATTTGATCTCTTGGTTGGGGAGGTAGCCAAGGGTTGCATTATTGTTTTTTTACGAGGTTTGTTGGAGTCTTCAACCTTTGATATCTTTGCTTTTGGCGGTCCTTGAATATTTCACTGCATTGCATTGAAAGATTGCAATGTTTGGCCTAATGATTTCAAGGAATGGTGTGGTAGATGGCCCTGATGTTGAACAAACATTCAAGCCAATGTCTCATCCTTATCATCATTGATACATGATAAAATGGTTCGACTTGGATTGCCTTTAGAATCCATCTCTTTTGTAGGAGACAAATGTCTTTTTCCAAGCCATGATTTCCTTGAACCATCGAATGTCGTGGCATCGGTTTTAAATAGTGCATGTGGTGGAGCGCTACGTGATGGTTCAGGAGAATCTTCCATGAGGTGCATTTTGCCAACACCATTGTTGACAAAAATTGGGCTGCCTGACTCTATCGAACATGCTTCAACATTGTCTTGTACTTTGTGTGGTTTGGCATTTCCAATATTTGCTTCCCCACATTTCTTGCTTGCGGATATGACTATTGACACACCTATTGCATTGCACATGTTCATCTGAACGTTCACCTCACATCCTTGTCTTCTTGTTGGTTATTTTTTTCTACTGCCATTATTGTGGATGGAACATCGGAAATGGGAATCATTTCATCCTTTTCAAGACTCCCATCATTCGCAATCGTTGTCCTATTGGTTGCCCTTATCTCTACATACGTATCCTCCATGTTTGGTAGAAGATTTTTGCTACTCATGAATCCGGTTCCATCCACAAATCTAGCTATCGAAGGTACATAATCATCAAGCCTGCAATTGTTCTCATCCGATCGAAACTCATACATGTCTCCATCCTTGACTCCGGAGTCTTCATTGTTTTGATTAGGAGTCTCAAACATTTCTTCATTAGAATTGTGCATATCATAATTCACAACATCTCTATCATCAGATACAGATTCATCATCCTCGTCTTCCAAGATAGGCCCTTTCGAATCTTCGGACTCCATGTTGTCATGGTACCACTTCTTTTCATCCTTCTCCTTCGATGCAGCTATGATTTTGGAATTGGTGTATACATACACCAAATTGACTACTCTATATGGGTTCAACTTATTCCAGGATTTGTTGTGAACAAAAGAATAGCTACTCCAATTTTGTTCACATGAAGATGATGACACCGGTTGGGCCAAAATCCTCTTTGCAATTGGAGCAATGAGCTTGCCACATGCACCCTCAAAATCCCACCAAGCATGTGCTGACAATTTCTGCTCAGCTGGATCCAACATGTCGTGGAACGGAGGATCTCAGTGTCGAAATGCTACAAATTCTTTCACTACGTCAGGATAAGTTCCTGGTTGACATATTTTCCTGATAATGCGCTTGCATGCATTTGTTGCATCTTGATCGTCAGTTAGTTCTTTATCGTGAAGAAGTTAAGGGTTCAAAAGAGCTCCTGCATAATGTAGATCGGTCTCTATCATTTCCCGTTGTTTACCAAACGAATTTTCGATAAGAATGGCTAAGTCCAAGGACAAACCAAAGGGCTCTTTTCGTAAAGAGGAGACATGCTTCTCTAAATTCCTCATGATGTGCAACACCTTGCCCATGCATGGTGTCTTCGCATCCAAATCATGTAGACCAAACACCACAGGAGCCATCAATTCTCGAAAATTAGTGGCATGGGCCCAAAAATGCTCATCTAAAATTGTCTTCTTCACTTTCCGAGACTCCGTACGAGATTTTGACTTCTTCGTGTCCCGTAACTTGAGCACATATTCTACCCATTATGGATCCACCACACTTTGTTGCAATCCAACCTTGACCTTCAACAAATAAGAAATCATGAAGAAATTTGAGGCAAATCTTGTTTTCACCAACATCAATAAATTATTCTTTGTTTTGTGCTTTTGAAATATAGCTAGCGGTATATGCCACAATTTGAAGAACTTCACAATGGTATGGACCTTCTCCACTAGGTCCTTCATCCATTCTTGCTTCCCCCAATCTTGAAGCAAGAAATTTTAGACATGCACCATACAACCTTGAAAGAAAATGTGCGAATATTTACTCAACACCATATTCCATGCTGTTGGATTTACAAGAGCATTGTCTGCTGTCACTTGCACAACATTTGTGGGGCTTACTTGTTCTATAAACTTTTCCAAGACAGAGGCCAAAAAATGAGCATTCTTTTTGACTCCACTTGTATCTACCAATCCTAGAAATTGCTCACCCATAGAAGATACAAGCATGGCATTTATCAATGGTCGATTGCTAACTGAGCTCCATCCATCAATAGACAATGTTGCTCCAAACTTTCTAATGCTATCTTCAGTCCTATTATGAAGCTTTGTCTTGATGTCGGTCTTCCCTTGGTCAAGCAATTTATGGCATAAATCATGATGCGATGGTGGAGTGTAGGGCCCATAGCACTCGGCTATTTTTTTCACTACTTCTTTAAATGCTAGATTTCGAGCTACGACAAATGGTATGTTTTCCGTGCAAAAGAAATTGGCCCACACTACATTCAAATTGTGTTTTGTTGCAAATTCAAAGCCATCCACTAGACTACTCTATCTTTGAGGTCTACTACCTGATGCCCTAGGAGTCTCACGATCATCGGATGTTTTTGTAGTTTGATTTACTTCGGATCCTACACCAACAAATTCTTCCGGTTCTACGCATGAGTCCTCTTGAGTAGAACGCGCCATATCCCTCTCATTTGAAAAATCGCTCCCGACCATACGCATGCTACCAACATCTACATTGTCAATGATCGGTCTTCGCGGGAATGCTCCACTAGATCAAATAAATAGGACTCAAACATCTAGCGTCAATTGTAAACAAAGACTCACTCCTGTATCATAAACACCTGATGGGCCTTTATATCCTAAATGGCTCAACATATGGCTTATCTTCTTGGCAAACACCGAGTTGCAAGCCTTGTACTTTACCTTACTAGTTGATGGGATACCATAGCAACCAGACCAATCCTTGCTCATAGTGACAAGTCACAAATTTTATTTCTGTATATTGGAATCAAATTCAAAATGTGAAGACCACATGAACAATGTCCAAATATAATAAAAAATGAGTGCACAAAGCCTTGAAAATCAAGGCCCTCCTGTCCACTGAACTATTCATTACCAAGCAAGAGACACAAAAATTGCAGCTCCTAGCTCCTGGAAATCTTAGTGGTCAATTTTTCAAGAGTGCTATCAAATGACTTCTTTCCTATAGTTATAGTCTCCAAATCTGGCCCTGAATGTTCGAGACCATTTTTGAATCCACAGAACACGCAATTCGACGTTGATTGATTCCGTAGTGGACGAGCGATCAGGTACATGGGGGTCGAGCGGACGGACAATGCGGACACATGGATGGAGTGATGTGGGGACAGGCGGATGGACAATGCAGATGGGTGGTCAGGTAGTCGGACAATGTGGATGCGAGGAGGGAGAGACAGGTGGTTGGGCAGACGAGTGATTTAGGTGGACATGTTGACCAATCAAGTGGACAGGCGGACGGGCGGGGTAGACTGCGTTCAATGCTTCAAGAGAGGTGGGAAAAAATATATATTTATAGATGGACTTAGGAGATTTCAAAAAATTATGGTTTTGTCAAAGGGTCTTATAATTTAAAATTTTAGATGAGCATGAAAAAAACATACTTCACAAAAAGGTGTCCTTCATAATAGCATGAATTTAAAAGAAAGCAAAACAAGTGATTAATTCAAAGATATATATATATATATTGATATTTGGATATATTTAGAACTTCAAAACAAATCAAAATTCATCATGAATACAATGAATTACTAGTAGTACTCAACCCTTATAACATTCAAGCCACACTCGGTATACTTCTATACTATTAAATAGAATAGAATAAGGAAAGCCTCTCTTACATTTAAGAACCACTACTCTCTCCTAAATTGTGAGATGGCCGTTCCTTAGCCAAAAGTCTTGCACTCATTCGTCAAGTATTTGGCTTAGGACTATAGACAACACCTCCTCCAGATCTAACCTCCATGTCAACCGCTGAAAACTATTATTTGGTTTCCGGAGAGTGGTCATCGTCATCATCATCCTTTCTCTTCTGTTTTGTAGTTCGCTTTGGAGACAAATCTACTTCTTCAACCTTCAAAGCCCTCAACACAACATCCACTCGATCTACGAACACATTGACCTATTCGTCATCAACTTCGATGGGTAACCCTATTGGTCAAAAACCAGCCAATAGAAACCCCCTCCAATGAGCTATGATGTCACCTATCTTCTTATCAAATGCCCCAGCTACCTCCACAAATGAATGCCCTGTAGTTGTTTCCCCATCTATTTCGATAAGAGCACAAGATTTGGCAACTTCTTCCAACTTTGACAAGAAAAGGGCCCTACCAATCAAAGTGTGATTATAAGCCCCGTATTGCTCATTGAACTCTTGAGCATGCTCTACCTCTACCCAAGTGTTGTTTGGCCCTTTTTGCACTTCTTTGTCAGGAAACCAAAAAAACTTCTTGTATTGCACACTCCATTGGCCCTCCATGTTGAGATAAATCAATTCACGAGCCTCGCCATCTTCAATACCCTAGGCTCGCAACTCCACCTCTCTATTGAGGGTCATCCACATGAAAGGATCCACTAACTCTTCAAACTCCTCATACAATCCATGTTAGTATTCAATTGAATCCCATGTGAGAGGTCGCCTCCAATGCAAGAAATTTTGGAACTGGTATGGCCCTTAATCAAGAGGAAGGGTCCATCAATTGTATTCGTGGCTGGAGGGCATATCTTCCAAGATCCCAAGCATTTTGTAGAATCAAGGGTTCAAAGAAAAACAACACTCGGCACTAACCGAATGAATGAATGATGCTTTCACGATGCATGTCATGTGAAAAGTGTGGCAACATTGGCCCATGGTCAGGGCTCCTTCAGGGCCAAAAGGACCTTAGCAAATACTACAATGACTATTCAAGATTCCTAGGGTTGGATCGCAAGCATACATTACTGTCTTCTCTTTCTCCTTAACGTGCGCTGAAAGCGTGTTGTAAAGGATCCACCCTTCCTCTACTTCCAAAGCCCAATCAATGTGTGGAACATTGTCCTTCTTTGCATGGTTCAACCACTCAAACCTGTCATCCATGTCCCCCCAACATGGAATTCCGGCGGAACCCCTTGGATGTTCATCAAATATTTTCTTGAACCGAGCTAAAGAGGTCTTCACGGCATTGCATTCTTCATCCGACTTCATTGCAAATTTCATAAGCCCTTCCATTGTTCGAGATACTACAAAGGATTTGTCTTGGAGTTTCTGTACCCATGCCAACCATCGAGATTCTAATCCACTCTTCGGCATGCATTCCTCCATGCCCATGATTTTTTGAAATTGGTCCAACTCCAATTCAACAAGGATTTTCTCTTGAATTGCTTCATCTAATTTCAACTATAGCTCTTCCACCTCACTGCCTTTCGTTTGCGTTGAAGCATCCTGCAATGTACGGGAAACATTGGGAATGATGGTCCGTAGTGCCTCTTCACATTTCTTGTCATTCCCAACCTCATCCACATTCAAGATGATGGATGTCTCCACCACTTTTGCCTTTTCAAAAGGAAGAGAGAGGTGATCGCTTTCTTGACTTTCTTGCACAAATGGAATGTTCATGGAGCCTGTGGTAGGCCTACCCTTCTTCAACTCTTGTACTTCAAGCTCCAATTCTTCAATGCGCTTTCTTTGAATGACCTTGTTACAACGTTCATGCTGCATGTTTTTCTACGACATCTGCAACTTCATTTCCAAGTCCTCACACTTCATCTTCAGTTGATAAATGTCTTCCTCTAAGGGCATCAAACTTTTTAAGTTCATCACGCCACCTTAAAGAATTGGTGCCACTTTCTCGATGAAATTGCAAAAAGCCAAGGCACCACACAACAAATCAGGTGCGATTCTGGAAAATTCCTTTGCCATGTCCCTAACCCAAGGAATAATTTCAACTACCATTTGAGCTAAAGATCTCAATTTGTATGCGATTTGTAAAATAGTACCCCAACCACCTATTCCTGCGGGTTGACTAGAGCTGCTTGCCTCATTATCGGGATTAGAATCAAGATGTTGTTCTGCTAGTACTCGCCGATGACTACAACATTCTAACAGCTTTTCCAATTGATTGGCGGTGGGTATGGAACAAAGAATCTCTAATTGTGCCGAGCTTAAAGTTGCCAAATGTGGATGTCCTCCAATTCTTGCGCTTAAAATTTGTCTTGGGCTCAACCTTTGACTCGGGCTTATTTTTTGACATGGACTCAACACTCGAATTGGGCTCAATGTTTGGCTTCACCTTGGTGTCGTTGGCAGCTGAGAAATCGGAGTTGCATATTCCGTCAAGCTCTCTAGAGCTTTATTGTCTATATAACCCTAAATTCTAGCATTGGTCCTTGCAAGTTGTTCCTCATTGACCTCTCCATATGGTGAAAAAGGTGACCCACGTTCTTCTACCAGTGTTTCCTTATTTGTAGCCATATCTAGACCGCCCAAGGTTGTTTCATTCGTTGTAGTTTCCTTGCTTGGAGCTATGCTTTGTTCACCTAATGTTATCACATTTGGTGTGGATGTGAAGCATGTTGGAGGAGTTACAAAAACCTCTCCATCCACACCTCCCAAGGAGACTTTGTTCACTTCCATGCGAGGTTGTGCGGGCCTTAATTGTATTGCATCACCTATAACCTTAGAGACCTTTGTTGTACGCGTTGTAGTATTTTTTAATACTTTTGGGGTCTTCATTGGTTCACTTGGTTCTGCCTGAGGATCATACAAATCGGGAATGTCTTTTTGATTGCGTTGCAATAAAAGTGGAGAATCCACCTTGGATGGATAAGTGCTCCAATCTATCTTGCGATTTAAAATGAGTTCTACATACACCATGGATGCCACGCTATAATTTATGCATCCCTTACTCTTTGGCTTGTCCCCAAAGAGCGCCCGCCACACCTCTTCCGATCAATGCACAAAATGCTTATTGTTGCAATTACGTGGATTACAACAAAAACCTTGTGTATGCACCAAGTTACAATCCCGAGGCCACAACTTGTCAATGTGGTACATTTTAACATACTTCTTGCATGTTTTGAAGGTCCAATATTCCACTTCCTCCTCCTCCCAACCCTTCTCCGCTTTGATGTTCAGGTCATCTAAAATCTCATAGTGAAGCCCATGAAGGACCCCCTTTGCTTTAGTCCCTTTCTTTTTTTCACCTCCTGAAGTCCTCTCGTCGTTGGTAGGAATACCTTGATCAGTCATGATGGATGATTTGAATTTTTGAGCCCTTCAAAAAATAGTACCACGACACGTGAGTACCGTGAGATGTGTATAAATAAGTGACTGTGTAAATCAACAATAGTAACAAAAGCTCAAGGACCCCTACTCTCCACCATGTACGAGCAACTCACGCTTAAAGCAATAGTAGCACATCCAACTTGGCACTAAAGGAGAGTAGTAGTGAGAGCAAATGAGAAGCCCATCTGCCAATATACTCGTCCACCACCAAACCTAAAAATCGTCTACTCCAAAGTGGCCCCAGACCTACGGTCTGCCACCGCAGATGTCGGCCAATCCCTTCGATGGCGGACGGATAGTTTTCCATCCGCTCCGGACCGCCACCAGACCTTCCGTCCACCCATCCCAACCACAAGCCGCTCCGAGACCATCCCATCCACTCAGGCCGTCCACTGTCGCTGAGCGCATAAATGGTGGACCTGGCCGTTCACAATCTCTGATTGACCCCGCACCAAGCCATCTGCCGCCGCCGCCCAACCAGACACAACGTTGTTCACCTCGCTGGCGGCCCCACTTGACTTGTGTCCATCGATAGTCCTAAAGTATTGAAGTCTGAAAAAGATAGATTCATCAATCATGTACAAAAAAACCTCTTGAATGTTAGAAGTATCCAATATAGTATTAATGTAAGAAAAGGTAATTCCAGATATTCCTCCCCACATTTAAACATGCTTTCTAAACCCTATACCCTAAACCCTCAGTCTTTGCACATTATATATTTTGGTTTTACAAAAGAAATGGTGTTGGCACTCCTTTTGAAGAACATTTTTTGTTTGTAAGAGGGATGGCCTTTTATAAAATTCTATTACTATTTAATGTCTAATATATTTTTATGGGTATTTTTTGGTTCTCTTCTATGGTGGGTTATGTTTTATACACTTACCATTGGAATTTATTTATATGCCCCTCCCATCCCTCCCGTAAGTCTTAGTTTCCTTAGGTTTGTTTCTTTCTAAATAGCCATTGGGGGTTTTTTACACTTTGACACTATTCTATGAAATATGGACTTTTTCTTTTGGTGGGTCTATATTATTCTTTTTCTAGCCATGGAATATTGATTGGTATCACTTGGCATCTTCTATACCATACGAGAGTTTTTTACACTTGGTCGTGGGCAAGGAGATTATTAAAAGCTTCCATGTTGAATGGAGTGTGACATTTGTCAATTTGACTTGACTAGTGTCTGTAGCTTCATTGGTTGTCATTATAGGTTTGTCTAGCACATCATAGGGGGTACTATGCTAGTGCTATGATGGATGGCTATTTGTGGTCCTTAAAAAATCCTTGGATTATGGGGAATTGATTTTTTCCTAATTTTAGGGTTCCTTCTAGATCAAGTCTACCTAACTTGGCTAATTTTTATCCCTAGAATCCAAGTCATTCATTCTTGGGGCCTATGGGGGGTTGGGATTCAAGGCATGTTTCCTTGGAGCCCAAGGCATGGACTTGACTTAGCCTTGATTGAACTCTGCTATGGCTAATATATAAGAGATTGAAACTACCCTTGAGCCATCACAATTTGGTATTGTTTGCTCTTATAAGGTGTTGGAAGTGACTACGGTTGGTGGGAGTGAGGACCAGGATGGCGTCTACACAGGTCATCTATGGTGCACAATGTGTTAGGCTAGGATTTGTAATTTATTGTTCATTTTCTTAGGTGTAGTTTTGAGCTTTGCCTGTTGATTTTTCTTTTGTGACTGCTATAACATGCAGTTGTGGGCTATAGATACCTTGTCTATGACTTACTAACATTCCAATACTTGGTTTGTCATGGAGACAAGTGAGGTCCACAACCTCTTTGGTTAAATCTTTATGGCGACTCTATCCAACAACTTTGGCAACAAATTTTTTTTATTTGGGACTCTAAAACACTTTGTGTTTACAAAGATTTAGTTCACAGCATGAGTAGCTATTTATGACTTGACATACATATTATGTGTACCGTATAATGATGTTGTAATCTTTATTTGGTACTTTGTACTTAATACTTCTTTACAAAATTTTATTGAGTGATATTATGTTTATTTGGTGGGTTGTGATAGTTTGATGGCTAATGTAAGTGATCTCCATTTTGCTTTATACTATCTATGTTGTTTTATGTACTTTTTGGATTATGATTTGTTTGTTATTTCTAGAAAAGGCCCTATTTGGGGATGTCCCTCCCACCCACTTGGGTTGCCTAAAAATCTGAATTGTACAACCCTCAATTGTACATACTAAATGTATAACATTGCATGAATTTTCAAAATTATTGATGTGATGTGTGGAATATGTTTTACCTATGATTCCTTTGGAGTTTGGAATGCAATCATGACAATATAATGTAGATGTAGACCTTACTTACTTTGTCATGTAGGTTTCAATTCTTCTTAAGATTTAGCACCTCAATTATCACTTTATTATGAGCCATTAAATAAATGTGGAACATTCAATTATAACTTAGAGTGTGTCTTCAATTTTTGTTGTTGAATGTATTCATAGTTTAGAACACCCATATGAATATACTAAAAGAAATTATATTATCTCATTATTCTATTACAACATTTATCGATGTATAGGATGGTGCTAAAAATGATTCAAGCATTTTAATGTAATGTGAAATGTTGTGGACAAGATTAAAGTGAGCATTTATACAACAAAATGAAATGAAAATTCATATCATACACATACTTTGACACTTATACTTATGTATACTTGTGTGCATCCTAAATTGTAAACCAATCATAAATTTATCACAACCCCAAAATATTAGAGCTTAGGTAATGTACAATATGATTGACCTTCAAATATGATGAATCTTCAATTACAAGAAATTAGAAATGGTCATACTTCAATGATTACAAGTATGTTTCATCTCAAAACTTTTTTGCAAATGATTATATAGAAAGGTTCATAATATCATATCTTTTCAATTATAAATTTACAATATTGATTGAATTGCTTATGTAGTTATGTAGGCCTAGGATTTTGTAAAATCTTGAACCCCTAAAGCCTTCTTGCTTTTTTTCCCATCAAATATCACTCAAAACTGCCATTTCAAATGCAAAGAGACAAAAATCTTAAAAATTAATTTTTGGGCATATTTAACCATAGGAATTTATACTAGACTAGTATAGAAATGTGTGAGTAATCTTGTCATCTTGAAAACTTTGAGTACATACATTGCATGGTATTTGCATTTAAAATAAGCCCATAAAATCTTTTCTTCCATCTTGCTATATTAGATTGTTGGGCTTCTCATTTTCTTCACTTTAGATTTTTGGCACTAATGAATTTCACTTTAGAATATCTTGTGTTGAAAAATTTAATTCTTAAGTGAAGAATCTTGAACCAAAAATTTAGAAATAAATCATTTAATTGAGATCACATATCATAAGAGTCCCGTAGAAGAGTGTAGGGCCTTTGGGACTTTAGGGATTAATTATTTTCCTTGAAAGGCATGAAAAACAATAATAAATTGAACCCTAAAGGCTTTTGTTACAATCTTAACATCGAATTTCTTTTGCTATTAGTCAAAAAGTATTGTTGACATCACAAACTTGTACAAAAGCACCAATGTAAAACAAAATTTCTTTACACACTAATTTGAATTCTTTATTTACAAATCAAATGATTTTCCAAACAAGAGACTTTGGGATGTCACTTTTGATAGTTGTATCAATTTAAGACCTCATGACATAACATATTAAAAATAATTTCTATACTTTTCTTAATTCACCGTGTAATGCAAGCTTTGCCTGTCGCCCCGTCCATCCACCCATCTCCACAAAGTTCAAAACACCTCTTCCGCCCATCCGCCCAACCACCAATTCAGAAATTGAAAAATGCCTCCCTCCCGCAGTCCCGCCCACATCTCCCCTCCCATGCTCCTCTCCGTCCACCGTCCGCCCATCTGCCCGTCCATTGTAAACCAAACACCAACTCCCAAACTGAAAAACGCCTCCCTCCCTCCCGCCCACCTCTCCCTCCAACGCTCCTCTCTATTCGTCCGTCTACCTGACTGCTTGACCGCCTGTCCGCCTGTCTACCTGTCCATCGTGGACCAATGACCAATTCAGAAACTAAAAAACACCTTCCTCCCACGCTCCCTCCTATATTCGTCTCCAACCGCTCGTCCGCACCTTGCCGTCCACATTTTTTGTCCATGTTTGCGCTGCCTTGTCTGCTTCTTGTCGATGACCGTGTGATCCATCGGACAACAATTTTAGACCACCTGATTTGCCTGTCCACCTTTGTGCCGTCCGATGCGGATGACACTGTCCGCAACTCCGCATACCCTGAAACGCAGACCGCATAAATGGCGGCGCGAACAGCTCATTTCTTTAGAATTGTTTTCCTTCCGCAGTATGTGATCTAGTGCCTTCGGGAATCTATATGCCCCTTCCGGCTTGGTGCATGAATGATTGTGTTCATATGAATTTTTTTTAATCAGATTAGTTTGAGTGATTAGGGGGCTACCCCAACTTATAAGTCTTTAATTTTATGGAGTTCATTTGAGTGTTTTTAATTACTTGAACCGTTGTCATGACCCTTGTCACAACTCTTTAATGGATGAATGCATTGATGGATGAGATAAATTTGATGATTGTGTCATGACCTTTGATGGATCAATGCATTGATGGATAAACTAATCCATGATGAAATGTGTACTAGTGGACAAGCAGAGATTGTCTGGAGATAGATTTCTCCAAATGGTGGATTTGTGTGTTGGAGTCAAACAACTCCAGTTGGATGACAAGGACAATGGATTGCTTGGAGATAGATATCTCCAAATGATGGATTTATGTAGTGGAGTTACACAACTCCACTTGGATGACTAGTGCACTGGATTTAGACAATTCCCAAAGGATGATAAGTGTGATGGAACTTGGAGTTAGAGAACTCCAAGTAGAACAAGATGTGGATAAGAAATAGATTGCATGAGATATGATCTAGAGAAGTACAACTAAGATCTTTACTTTAATGGATGGTTCTAGATGGAACCAAGAATAGAAGGCTAAAGATAGAAAAGAAGTCTTAGTCGAGTTGATTGGGTTGTCAGAAACTCAAGGTGTTCAATTTTACAGTTTATTTGGTTGTCAATAACAGTAGGTGTAATTTGTTTTAATCCAAATTCTCTTTTTTCATTTTGTACATTTAGCCAAAGCGGACAGAAATTGCATTTAAACTTTGTAATCCTTTTGGTTCATTATTAATTGAGGTTTGGAGGTTATCATGTCGCACGAAAGTGGTAGAGGAAGTAAGAAGAGGAAATCACAAGAGATGAATAGGAAAGATTGGGTAGACATAACTTGCATTGCGGAGCCTGGATGGAAAGAGGAGCCCAAGAAAATATGGGATTGTACAACATGCAAGAAGTACATTAAAATGACACACCTCTCCAAACTATGGTCACGTGATCGCGTGAAGGTGCATAATCATCGTTGGGAAGGACAAATGTCTACATGTAACAGCGACCACTTTGTTCGCCGATACAAGGAGATAACATTTGCATCAAGTTTACCAAGCTCTAAACCAAACGTCATGAACTTTTCGAACATGGCTATGATTTGGGTGGAGATAGTACTCTATAAAGAAATAGATTGGCGCACTGTTGCATGGCACAATGTCAAGAATTTAACTTGTGAGGAAGCTATAATTCCTACTAATTGGGTTGGACTAAGCAATTGTATGCTAGAGTGGTCCAATCGAGGCTATGGAGGACTTCCTTCGATCGTCTTGAAGGATGCTGAACATGATTGGTCAGATGAAGATGATGTTGATGATGATCCATTACCTGTGACATTTGGTGAGAGATACGAACATTGAGAAG
>OY987273.1:96348-202479 GCA_963920665.1 Straminergon stramineum
CACACGTTCGCTTGTCATCGGACGTTGTGGACCCCGCGTCCGCGTCCAGACGTCCGAACGTCGTGTCAACCCTGAGCACATTCTTTCTGTGAAGTAGATCTTATTCTCATTTGCAGTAGAAACCTAGAAATGCGACCTATGGACTTTATTTTGAACCATTCAGATGTATCCTCGAATCGAGGATACTATAGGTATGATTAGAAATTGATGTCAATTCTCGTGCTGCAGAGTTTTATAGGGGTTGTCATCGAGCGATTTCAAAATATCAATCCTAAGAAGGATGGCGCTTCAATTGGTGGAACCACAGATTTGAAGAATGAGATTCAGATAATAACTTTGCCAGATGCGCTGTGGAAGCACTGGGAAAGCTTTCTAACAAAGCACGCCGCGGGGGAGCTGACTAATCCTGTTTTCCTTTCAAAATTTAAGGATATCAAGGGATTCAAAATCAAAACAATGTCACTGAAATGGGAGTTTTTCAAACATTGTGGGCATTTTACAGATAAGGATTTTGGAGTCTTTGCACAACACCTGCTTGGAGAGACTTCCAAACGGTAGGCCTTGTATCCGAAGGTGTCAGTGTCGCAGCACAGGATAAGTAAATTCCCTATTATGCTCACAAAAATCACTCTAGAGCATAACGAAGTGACTCTAAAGATCGAACCCATGAGATTCTGTGAAGTATTTACTTGATTTGGGCGAGTAAGCTCTCTCACCCTCTAAAACTTCCTTTCCGGTCCTAGATCTAAAAAACCCAGAAACAACCAAACACCAAGAGGATTAGGACCGGATTACTTCCCATCCGATCTTTCAATCCTCCGATTAACTCACTTCTCCCAATCTTCAAGACCTAAACAGTTCCGGTCCTGGCACTGCTCCGAACTAATCTGCTTCGACTGGTTCCCGTATTTCCTCAACACTTTTCCGGTTTAGTTTTGCCTTTGTTGGACCATTAGAGGGTTCGCCGCTTAGGTTTCTAAGTGGTAGGCCCACCACTCCTTTTGCAAATTATAGTGGTTGAAGACCCACTGTTCTCTCCCCTCCTTTCCTAACTAACTCGAATCCGGTTTGATCCCTCACAGCAATTCGGAATGCAGGTCACATAGAGATCCCCCGTACGATTCGTTCTTACTACAACGACCTCAATGCCAGCTCTTGCCCGTGCGAAGCTAGGTGGTTACAAATGTACTCGTCCGTTCCAACAGTAACTAGGATCATTCCATCTACCGACTAAGGTGGTGAGACCTCTCAGAAGATCGGACACTCAACCGGACTACCCGTCCAGGAGTTCTAGCGCGACTAAGGATACCCTCCCTATCCGCCTAGCCTAACAGCGGCTATCTCACCCGGAACTTCAAAACCCTAGATCTTGCTGAGGCACTGAAATACACTTCCAACTCTTATGCAACTTGCACCCACACTAAGGATCAGAAACTATTGCACTAAGGGGAGAAACCTAATCACAACTTTGCCTTACGCCTTCCTAACTCCACATCATGCAAACCTACCAAGCTTGGGAGACACACACAACAATAGAGCGCATACAAAGGTACAATAGAAATTGCAAAAAGAAGACTCCCAGCGTCCCTTGTGGGCGCTGATCATATACATTTCAAAAAGTTACAAATGGGCGGGAAAACTCGTGAAAGTTCCGCCGCCATCTTGGTCAGACTTTCCGGTCCTACCTACTCCCAACTAGATCGGAACAGGTTCCGTATCCGTTCCTACTCTACCTGCTCTATACATCCTAAGTCCCTATTCGCAATCCGATGGTCGCGTTGTCCGCTCCCGGGTCCATCTGCTCAAAAACCTCGTTTAGGTTCCGACTCCTCTCGATCTCTTGAGGTCGAGGAACCGGATTGCCTTCTGTGGACGCGAGTGGTGAGTCCAAGTCGATGGCGGTTCCAGGCGTGCCGGCCTGGGTCGTTCTCTTGGACTTGGGGGTCATATCCTTCCCCTCGCCTGTTGTCACTTCCGAGAACGAATCCGGGAGAGAGATATTCGAGAGTCGAATACTGCGAGAGCAAGTTGCTCCTGACAGTATCCGGGTACTCTCCTCCATCCAGTCCACTGCCTTCTGTGCCTCCTTCATTGCCGCTTCTACTTGCTCGGCAAAGTCGTTGAGGATCCGCACCATTCGGGAACCGGATAGCTTCTTCTCCTCGTGCACCCGCTCGTCAAACAACTTGGCTTTGGTGAGGGCTGTTCCGGTCTCCCCGAACGTGGCCTTCATTTGCTCCATCATCTATCGAGCATCCTCTGCAATAGACTTGGTGGTTGCGAAGTTCTCCTTGTGCACCAGGATCTTCGTCTTCATCCGATCCACCTCCTCTTGTAACCGGCGGATCTGTGCTTCTTGCTTCCGGGACTCGACCGGATCAGAAATACAGCCCGCCACCTTTTCCGGTAGCTCCCGGTCGGGTGCTGCTCCCACCATCCTCCCGATTGCTATCACCATCTTCCTTTTCATCTCCCAATCCGCTCGTATGTCGCATAAGTTTTTTACGAGTGATCTGGACGGATCCTCGGGATCCGATTCTTCTAACACCGTCTTCTTGACCTCTGGCTTCTCCTCTGGGGCCGGGGTGCCGCAAGCGGGCGGCATCCCCCTCTTGTTGGGAGAGGTTGTCTTCTGCCGTTTGATGGTCGGCATTGGCGCCTCCTCTTCCTTTGACTCACTGTTCTCCTTGGGATTGGAACCGGATTCCATCTCCTCATCCGTTTTCGATTCTCCGTATTTCAAGAGAGTTTCCTGAGCCTTCCACCTCTTCTCCTCTAGTGTGCTTAGGAGCTGGTGAGAATGATAGAGGTGCATGAGATAGGGGCACACCGGAGTGGCCCTACTCTTCCCCACTCTTCCTACGAGTTGGGTGACCAGCTCGGAAATGATTCGAGCCTAGTCAACTTTTCGGTCTCTTCTTAGAGCGCCGAAAATAGTGTTGGCGAGGGAGATAGTCACCCTCGTCGGTTTTTTCGGATGAAGGACCAGAACTAAGAACTTCAGCAGTTGGCACTACCGCTCATCGATGCAGTCGTCCACCGTGTATCCGTCTTTCGGGTTGACCGCTCCCCCGAACTTCCCACAGCAGAACTCATCCTTTCGGCTTGCCATTCCTAGCCCTCCTACGCAGAAACTATAGGCTGTTCTCCACATGTCTTCCGTCCACAGATGTGGAACGGCTCTCGGAGTGTTGTCAAACTCATTGGACAACTTGCTCAAGAGTTCTCTGACTATGGACTCTTCTTTGAAGCCCTAGGGTTTATCCACAAACCCTAGGCAACCCATGGAAGCTAAATCTTCCATGAGTTGGGACTTGGCTGGTTCGGTGGAGGGAACAACCAGAACTACTTTCCGGAGCTTCACCTCCGCTGGGGGTATATTGGAGCTCGCCTATCCGCCTCTACTCCTCCTAAGCTGCGGCATGGATACGGATTGGTGTGCTCGGGACCCTTTCCGATACTCCCTCACTATCTCTCCTAGCCACACGCCTCGCTCTCGCTTTCGCTCCCTGATCTCAACCGGTAATTAAAGCTTAAACGCTCAAGGACCACAAGTCTCACAACGGACACTAGCACAAAAGACTGTCACGGGAAACTAATCGACAGGCACAAAGGCAAACACAGAGTACAGACAACGCTGGGCAAACGAAAATGAGAAAGAGTTTGATCTAGGTAGCTCCAATTCTTTTATAGCCGTTGGACTCCCTGCCACCTCATCCTGACTCAATCCGGATCCGGTTCGTCTAAGGTATTCGGTCCATCCTCGTCCGGTCAGAGGTCCGCTCCTATCCGTTCACTCCTTGGATCCTGGATGGAGTAGATCTTTCCACTATCTCATTTTCCGCTTCTTCTTTAGATCTAGATGGTTCCTTAGCTAATTCCGGATACCTATATGTATTTTGCGGTTAGCTTGACTAGGTAAACCAAAAAAATCAAAAATTGCACATTGTGACAGTCAGTTTTGAGAACCTTTGTTCTCGTGCCAGACAACCTTTCTCATGCAGATTGGGTAGAGAGGAAGAAGCGGAAGAAAATTGTTCTTCGGGATTTAATGGACATCAAACCCGCTCTGGTATTCACCAACACAGCCGGCGATGTCGACGACAACGTGTGGAAGCCATGGAAAGCGAGGCACAAGTTCACGTCAACATCATGGGACTTCTTGATCTCGCACCCCAAGGCTGAGTACTTCAAAAGACGTCTCAGAAACGACGCCTAGTTGAAGTGTGCGAAGGATCTCCAGAAACAATTTCCGAAGGTTCTTCACATGTTTACAAGATTCATGAAGTTGAAGTATCAACTTCCAAACCAGGTTGGGGGGGGTCCAAGTCCGAGGAATCGATATGACTGCAAGGGCGCTGGTGACAAGTACAACTTACCAGTATCACAGCCGAGAGATAAACCTCGCGGTCCTGGATGCTAGAGAGTTTCATAGAATGACTCCTACTGATACTATAGGTGCAATTGAGCCTGCACTTGATTTTCTACTTCAAAAATTGAGTCCAAAGATGATTGAGCCGAATGTATGGCTCTTCATTTTGGAAGATAAGGAGGACGTCAAAGTTGCGACTCGTTTTGCATCTATGAATCTCGGGCAATATGAGCACGTGCTTTCTACTTACGTTCCGAGCAAAGCAGAGATGCTCAATAACATCACGAATCGAGGGACTGCTCCTAATGTGCCACTTTTCTTTCTTTTCAAGAAAGCGAATGCTTTTGCAAGTGTCGCTCGTGAGTTACTGAAATCCAAATATGACACGCCTTCGAATTGTGTATACTATTTAGATCCCTCAAAGAACACGGAGGCGAAGTGGAGGATAGAGGCTAGTGAACTCAGAATGGAGTTCTACCTAGACATCCTGCATGCGTTTGCCAAGCCGGACGAAAATGTACTCAGTTTGTACTCGGGGGCAAAATTCATGCTCGCTGCAAAGGTATATTTTCATACTTTAGGCTAGGTATCATCGATTCGAGGATAGCTTTCATATTTTGTTGTTTTTATCTAAATTTTTGCTGTCTTGTTAGATCTTTTCTTTTATCCTCGAGTCGAGGATACTATCCACCATCTTGGACCAATCTTCTCCGTCATTCATGCAGATCTTTGGGGCATTCTTCTACGACTTTGTTGACAAGGATGAGGCGAAATCGTAACTCAGAATTTCATATCTTGCGAAGAAAATGGACAAAAACGATTTCATGTTCTCAAATTCGCCCTATTCTTTGTACTACGAGAAACCACAAAGTCGTGGACCCGTCATAGTTCATTCGAACTCGCCTCTGTCGCCACCTATGACACTTGATTCATCGACTGCTGCTGTTGCCCCCGTTAACAAAGAGAGAGAGACGGTGGGTCCTCATCAGCCTTTTTTTTTTGGTTTTTGAGAAAATGCTGGACTAGCTATAGTTAGTCTTCATCCTGTTGTCCACATGGCGAGGGATAGAATTCCAACAATGAATGATACTGGCAAAAGTCTTAGTGTGTCTAGCATAATCTGGCAAACATGGTTTTCAATTGGTGACAAATTCTGGCACTATCAAGAAAATTTTCCAAGCAAAAAAGGCGAAACTCCTTGGGATTGTTGGCGTCATATGGCACTTTCAATATTTATCAAAGGTGAAAAAAAGGCGAATTTGCTAAGTATTGGTGGTGAATTTAGGCACTACCTTACATTATAAAAAAATAACAATTTACTTGCAAATTTGGACGTATAATAGCACATGGTAGAAGGAAAAAATCAATTCATTCATAAATGTTGTTCATGGACACAAGGGGCTAGGCTAGGGCCCATCCATTGAAGAAGTCCTACATCATGCATGGCTGCTGGACTTTCAATAATTCCCATTGACCTTAAAACTCAATGCATACTCCCATATCTCCGATCCACTCCTTCAACCCATTGATTATAGGCATGATCATAAGGAAAATTCTCTAAGGTAAAGACCTTTTGAGAATACATTCCCACAACGCATTCCACGTGGGTGTCCAAGGCAGTCCTCAACTTATTCTTCAAAAATGCCAAAGAGCTAAAACACCTCTCATCCTCCACAGATCCCAAAACTTGGACAATAGCAATTTTAGCCAATTTATAGAACTCCGGGAATGCTTTCACTCTTAAAACAGTGCATGAATCCAAGTAACGCCACAAACGGGTAAGAGGATTGACGTCAAATGGAGGTTCCATGTGTTTTTTGGAATTGTTGAGCATGGCCAATTGAAATAAACCTTGCTCAATCTCCAATCTATAATGGTCAAGAATAGTTGGGATCAACTGGTTTACCTTATCAACTTCAATTAACTTGGGCTCACAGTAGTAGGACATCAAAATTGAAAGGTGTTTAGGAAAGCATTCCTCAGCTTCATTCTGAAGCCAATACTATGGGTAAACAACACCTAGGGCATCCATAACTATATGAGAAGGAAATCGTGATTCTAACTCCCTCAACAGTTGCCGGGCTGCCCCTATAAACAACCAAAAGTAATCATCAACAACATATGTAGAGAAATTGATTAATAGTGTATGTAGTTATTCAACAGTTCTACTAAGTAAACTCAAAACAACAATCTAGCCTTCAAATGAAGTATCCAGATTAGCCTTGACATATATGACCCACATGACATCACTAATTGTGATATGAGAATCTTCAATCCAATTAGTAACTAGTCTATTTAAGTGATTGAACTTGATTCATGCATTGAACTAAGTAGTTAGTAAGTCAACTTACATTAAAACATAAAGATTAAAACATTTAGTAAGTTAGAAAAATGAAAGCCTTGACTCCAATCAGTAATTGAACTTCTATGAGTGACTAAACTTCATTAATTATCTCATATCTAGAAAGTAACCCAACTAAACTGAATAATTAAATTCAAATAAGAAGTTGAATTAGATTTAAACGATAATTATACTCAAGTGGTGTAAGGAAGTTATAGAGATTACAATACAACATATATAATCATTAAAACTTTCACAAAAAATAGATAGTTACTCAAATTACATTAAGCACTAAACATCAAAACATGTAGTAAGTTAGTAAAATACAACATAAAGATTAAACATTGACATTAAAACATGCATTAAGTTACTGGAATTACATTAATATTGAACATTTGAATTTACTTGAAATTAGTGAATTGAAAACCAATAAGTAAAGACCAAAAGAAACTAACTGTGAAATCCACCTTCACATAAACTTTACATACTCCTAAATTACTGGCAACATTCTAAAGAACCTCCAACCTCATAAACTAGAAGAAGGCTAAAGTTAAATACCTGAGCACTTCGTCTTCACAGCAGAAACAAGCGATGCAAATACTTCTCTGTCCACCGGTGATTCCCCATGAACAGCCCACAATTTCTCTCCATTTGCAACAAATACCAATTGGGCGGTCTCGTTGTTCAGGTCTGACATCCGTTTCAAATGGATTTGACTATGAGAGCACTCAAGGATACTCTTAAATGCCCCAAACTCATCCCCAGCGTATGCAGTAGATTTATCAACAAAAAGTGTGTAGAGCTGTCCTTCTGCGATTTTAAGTGCAGCTACAAAATCACAAATATAAACATCTCGTTTTGGGGCAAAGGTTACGAGCAGATCAACCGTTTCCAAAAGAGGCATCAGTGCCGTCATCCCAAGAAGGGCATATGGATCCAAGAGGAGGCTCAAACATTTCTACACAGCCAAGACAAATTCGAGGTTACCTATTTGCATAATGAAATACTAGATTTGGATTCAACAGGTCTAAAAGCGCTCCATAATTTGAGTATCGAAAGCCAAAAGAAATCGAAATGGTGCTTTCTATCAGCTGCACTGTCATTTGCAGCCTAATCCTTAGCTACGAAAGTTATTGCACATAGGAACTCCAGGCGCACGATTGGGCCACTGAGGAGGCGCATGATTGGGCCAATGAGAAGGTCACTTCCAGTTGCAGCCCTCACATTCCCAATATTACACTTAGCATCTTAGAAGCTTAGATAATAGTAAAGTAATCCTAGAATTGACTTGATCACAACAGACGAGAAATTTGAGCATCATGGTAAGGAGGTTGGACTTTGCTAAGCAATTTAATAGTGAGCATGCAAGAAAATGGCGGCCATGCTTAGTTCAATGAAAACCAAAAGGTTGGCTCAACTAGAATTCTTACAAAACTCGGTTTAGCTTATTTTAAATTCTCAGTAGTCTTCTAGAACTTAGGCATTTAGATTCTTAATAATACTCTCACCATCTCAGAAGCCAACATAATATTGTAGTGATCACAAAATCAACATGTTTAGAGAGGCCAAATATTCAAGCATTCTAAATTCGATATAGATAGATTCAAGCAGCAAAGACCCAATAGTAAGTAAAGTCATGTAGCACAACAATGGAGAGAAGAAAAAAGTTCGTAGGAAAAGGGGTCACACCTCAGCAACATCATTCTTGACTACATCAGCCTTCATCTTTGCAAGGAGAGTCTGGTAGTCAGCAAGCAACCTCCTTAATGGTTTCAAGAGGGACACCCACCTTGTCGAAACTTGTAGTAAAGGCTTTAAGCCCTTGGTCTCCATGACCTCCGCTAGCTTCTGGTACTCAGAGAGGCGCTTGGGGCTCTTGTTGAAATAGGAATGTACTTTTTGAATAACTTGTTCCACAATTCCAAAGATGGGTTTAGTAGAGAGAGACTTAGCTGCAAGATTGCATCTGTGGGCCATGCAATGGACCCCCATGCAAAAAGGAGCGAATTTTGTTTGGATTTGCATAGTGACTCCACTCCTAACACCTTGGAAGGTGCTGACACCATCAGCGCCAAAGCAAATGAGCTTTCTTAAAATCTGCTCAAAAGTAAGGTCACCTCCATCTTCCAAGGCCTTGAGGATGACCAATGTCAAGTTGTCTACACTAGCTCCATTGACCAACCGTTGCAAAGAAATGAGGTGTGGGATCCTTTGAAAATTCTCTACAATGTAGGCATGAATACAAATCCAGTTGCCGTTGTCAACTGTAGTGACTTCATCACAAGTAAGGGCAACAAATTGGGCACAATTGATTTTTTTTCTTATGGCTTCTTTCACTTGGCAATACATGTAGTCGGCCATATTCCACCCATAATTGTCTGTCCAATGCATTCAGGGCAAATTTGGAACATTTAGAAACGCATACAGAGCTTGCCTCTCTTCATATTCTACCATGGGACGTCCATAAGACAAAATTTGGAAAATTGTGCATAGTTGAACAATCTTCTTCGAACGCCCCATTGATGTAGAAGTATTCACTTGTTGTATGACTGATGCAGGCTGCCTCGCTGCAAAATGACGCAAGTTTATTTGATGTTGGCTAGTGCTTGAAATGTAATACTCACCTACCTTAACCATATATTTGGGCATGTTGAAGGCAGCTTTTCTCCTCCCTTCATGTTTCGTGAGCGTGTCCCACTTGGGTCCCAAAATTTTCGGTTTCTTTTCAAAGGTCGAATAGACAATGCACTTGACAAGGTGCACTTGCCCATCACTACCTCTTATTGGTTCTGCCCATACCAGTTTGGCTGCCCACTCGTTTTGAAACCTTCGAGTCCGATTGTAGTTCAATTTTGGCTTCTTGGGGGCAAGAATCTCTTGAAAATCATCATCCGTCTCCATATCTTCTTCACCATCTAAGATTTGGACCATGTCATCCTGTAATTGACAATGCACTTCGTGAGCTTCTTCTGCAGCTACTACCTCAGATCGGCCACCATCACTGCTACCTTTCTGTGACAAATCAACAAGCTTAGATTCAAGGAGCAGTGTGTCTACAGACACAGAGATGGTTTTCGATGCAAACTCTAAACTGGTTGACTTTCGACCAGATGAGGCAGAGTCGGAAATGAGGTGCAGGGGTTGCGAATTTAATGAATTTCGTGAGCTCTGAAAAAACTTGGCAATGGAAGCCGACTCCCGGGCACTTCTGCGAGCTATGCGGTCTTGTATGCAAACAGCCTTCCCCTTAATCTCTCGTCGATGACGAGCAGCCTCTTGCTCCACCTTCTTTGCAGTAGCACCGGCAGCCTTCACTGCAGCAAATGGAGGAAGGTTCAATTTTGTTGAAGCAGTGGTGGCGCCCATCTCTCCTCCCCCCTGAGTGTCGATCTCCTCCCCCCTCGCAAACACATCTTTGCTATAGTTGAGTTGCTCGATTTGTAGAAAAGGACGTTCTGCACCCATCGTGGAAGATTGTGAACAAATCTGACAACCAAGAATAAAAAAACTAGAACGGAAGACCAAGGATCCATAGATGACCACCACCGTTGGCGAGCTTGTCAAACCATGGGATTTCCTAAAACATGAAGACAATGACTTTCACAACCACCTTTGGTGACTTCTTGTCAAACCATGGTGTCATAGACAAAATAAACAACCAAAAGAACAATTCACAAAATAAACACAAGGCAATGCACAAGTCTCTCAATCTGGAGCTCATTGTAGACAATGGAAAACAAAAACATGCACGATAAAGACAGTGATTCGAGTATACATTGATATAGTCCAGTAGATCCACCAATGCTTGCGCCCTCCCATCTACTTGCGCCCTCCCATCTGCTTGCGGCCTCCCAGTTGTTGGCGATGAACAGATTCATGGACAAAGCTTGGCAAGCGATGAATGCTAAAGATTTGGAGTTTAAAAGGTGAGTAAGGTGACCTGGGCACAGCAAAGTGGCGCCCAATTTCAAATGCGCAGCGCGCTGGCACCTAGAGGGCAGGCGATTGCGGTGACTAGGGTTGGGGCTATCAAGCAACAACCCCGAAACCATAGGTTGTTGTCTGGCTCTATTTTATTTTATTTTTTAAAAACATTAAAGGCTTTTTCGCTAGGTGGATTTCAATGGTGCTTTCTGGCCCCATTTCGCCAGAACTAAAAGGGCTGGTCCTCATGTGTGTAGTGATCCTAGTGTGGAAGGCATCGATGAGTTTGGAACAAACACATTTCAGATTCATACGTGGATGGCAACTCCAATCTTGCCTCCATTATTGCAAACTACCAACGATGAGGAGGACATCGAGACAGATTCGGAGTTTGAACGTGAGCAACATCAAGAAGCGGTGCTTCCACCGAGAAGGGCAAGGATCGAGGCCGAAAACTAACTGATCATGAACGAAGTGTTCGGGCCCGATGACAACCCTATCATTGAAGAACCCTAGCCTTTTCAAAGAAATAATATACCGGAGGAGGTTGGGGTTATCATCATTAGCGATGATGATGATATTGATCATCCCCATTCCTCGGACGACGACGAGGAGGAGGAAGGCATTCCGTCGAAGACGGAGATGAAACCCGTCGTTGCACCCTCCGGTGTGGTCGTCAAGGTGGAGAAGGATTGGTGGCAAAAGGACAAGGAGAAGCGAGAGAGAAGAATCGCACGGAAGGCGGAGAAAGAGGTGAAGGAGAAGCAATTGGCAGATGCAGTTGCGAAAAATGTAGAGACAAATGCCAAAATGCTAAAAATGTAGGAGGAGTCCCAAGCTCAATTCTCTGAGCTCAACAGTCAAGTCGCATTGCTTCTGCAGGCGATGAATTCGCAAAGCAGCCAGTCTCAAAGCCTACGACCGTTCGTTTTCAGGACTTCAGCTCCTTAGCCTTCGCCTTCGCCAGTCCATGTTCCTGTCTTGTAAGAAATGCAACCTCCAGTACCTATATTGTCTTATCCTCAAGTCGAGGATAACCAGGACTATGTTTCCCTCGCCCATGAGGATCTGGTCAGCTCAACACCAGCATCCCAACTGCCAAGGGTTTCTTCTCCAAACCAAGCGGCATTCGAAGTCCTTGTTCCTGGAGTTGCGGATGTCTCTCACGTAGGAGAAGACACAGAAGTTCCACAGTAGTATCATCGAGGCGATGATACGGGCAAAGTGGAATTAGGACTTGTTTCCCAGGTACCCGAAATGGAGACACCGGTGTGCAGGACGTCCTCTCAGGTCGTGGAGGAGTTGCAATCACCTTTATTCGCAGAGGAAGAAAGGGTCGACTACGAAGCGAGCGAGGACGATACCTAGGATAATGTACAAGGGGAGATCCAAGGGGAGCCTCCTACTACAGCACCAGTGGAAGGGGATGAGCCTCAAGAGCATGGATCCACTCAAGTACAATCCTCTGACCCATACGGTTTTGATTGAGTTAATAAAACTTGAAGTCGATCATGTCTATGTGTATGAAGAGTAGGGAGAAGGCTTTGAGTAGTCATCGAATCTCATATGTACTCCTGCTGTGTGGCAGGATGGTGTGGCCACTCATTGATTGCTTGTGCATGGACTACATATACATTTGCGGCTCCTTCTCATGTAGTCTAGTGTACCATAGTTCTGTTAGAATAGATTTTGCGACCCTATTTGAAACAAAAAATTTTCATCTGTATCATGTAATCTATGTAAATAAAATATGCACATTTTTCAAATATCCTGTAGTCTAATTGGAACTTGCTTTTGATGTTTTGGGTGACTAGCTCGAAAAACTTGAAAGTGTGCACCACCTACTGCCAATGAAAGCACTTCCTATTGGGAGACCGTAGTCAATTAGTGGAATTCAATGCATCTCTCCCCTTTCTGGCTCACCCGTTTCTACGTTTAAACAGGTAACTTCATTTCTTTGTTGTTATGCTCTAATCAGGTAGTAGCAGAGGGCGGAAGAGAGATCATGCCTAGGAATGTGCCTTCTGTACTTCCTCCACCGCGGAGGAAGTGGATGAACATTGTCTTCGACTTGAACGGCATACTCTGTCAAACGGCGATGAAGTCCTACGGGGAGAAATTCAAACCGTACAAGCTCGAAGACAATGTTCTCTACCACAGAAATCCCACGATCATCGGACCCAAGGCAGTATTCGCTCGGCAAAATCTGGGCGAATTCTTTCGAGAGGTGTCCGCGATCGCGGATAGGGTTTTAGTGTGGACCACGATGTTGAAGCGCAATGCAGAACCCATCGCTGGACACTTGTTCAACAATTGTAGAGCACCCTATGACATACTCAGTCAGGAATAATGCAAAAAGATAGAGTACTCTCCGGGAAAGTTCTTTCATCTCGCTGAGCAAGTACATTGCATGAAAGTGCTCTCCGAGACCTTGTTGTGCAATCCGAGCGGAAGCACGTCCTTCACCTTGGATAATACGCTTCTCATTAACGACTCTCCGAACAAGAGTGTTTGCAATGAGAATGGAAATGCCATATTCCTAGACTCTTGGAGGCACCATAATCGCAGAGATGACGTCCTCATGGAGGAACTTCTACCATGGCTCAGACATCTAGATTCAAACTGCCAACCGGGTCAAATGCGGACATATGTCGAGGAAAACCGCATTGGTCTGAACCCATTGGGAGCGGGGGACTACAAGGTGGACCACCTCATAGACCCGATGAGAGAGTCATCGAAGGTCATGGGTTCTAGATATGAACTTCCTAGCATAGGCTTAATCATAGAGCAAGGCTGACGTAGGAAGTACGCTGTAAAGTAGATTCTTTGTAGATGTGAGATAACATTTTGTGTATAGTCCTGGATTTGTACGCTACAATCTTTTGTAAATAATATATTGAGTTCGCATTTCTTTTGAATCTTTGCCATGTGCTTGGGGGGTTCACTATCCATGTCCTCCATTCTCAATTGAAGTTGCTTTTGCATTATATTTATTCGACGGTGGGTAATGTGGGTGGGCTTATTGATCATATATGTACTATAGGTTTGAGGCGTTCGCTTTGTTGAACCGCCGGAAAGGCAAAGGCTGACCAGAAGTCTACTCTCCAGATCCGAAAGGTCGCTTTCCAACCAATCCGAATCCAAAGGAGGGAGTTGTGATACGATTTTGTATTCCAAGCCATACATGTTGCGATCTGCCACGGACGCCACATCTGCGGCCATAGACTATTCCAAGGGGGACATGGAGGAAGGCATCGTGGACAGCCCCCCGAGTCGCGGACCTGTCAAGACTCCCATCTGCTCTCCTTTGCCGTTGAAACGGGCATCCTTGACCCGAGGGGACTCGTTCTCCCCTACTCCACCGACCGATGCTGCAACCAGTCGTAAACTAGACCTACCACTAGACAAACCGGCAAGTTATCCTCGACTCGAGGATGCACTTCAATCATCGCTTGCGATTCAGTAGCTTCCTAATGACATTGCTGGACATAAGGCGACACCTGCGTTCGACCATGAGGCAAACAATGCATTGCCCTTGCCTACGACTAATGCTCTTGGACCTTGGCTCCAAGATAAACAGCCTCGTCCCTCGCTGGCTGCTGGAGCCAAACGATCTCCTTCTACCGGCAGTCTCTTCTGGCAATGAATTTTCAGAGATCACAGGCGGTTCCTCGACTCGAAAATCGATGGGGCTCGACTTCCATACGTGGACAATGTCATTGCAATGCTACCGAGGCTACCTCCTCAAGGGTCAAAATCGCTTTCCACTTCAGAGGTGCCTCAAGCTACTCAAAGGCCAAAGCGAAAAGATGATGGATCTCAAAGTTTGGATTTGTGCGGTGGAAGTGGGCGACACTATCATTCCTGACGCGATGATATCTTTAAAGGTCTAGCAAAGATAAAAGCAATGGAAGCAACCAAGAGCAATAGTACAGCCAATAGTGATGCCTAGGTGACCAATTGAAGTTTCTGAAGCGAAAAGAATTTCAGGGTCTCTTTTACTATTAATAGCATAGAAAATAATCACAAAAAAATACCTAAAGTAGTTCAATACTCTTACATGTACGGTAACGCTCCTTGTTACTACTTACATTCTAGGCAATCGTTTGCCTTCATAATTCAATCACTTCAAAGGACACTGTGAACAAAAAGTTACATACTCTTTGTGTAGTAAATCTCCCAAATAAGTCAAACGGATTGAACTAAAATCCACTTGCATTTCATTTTTCCAAGGGCTTTGGTACATTCTTGAATGAACTTCTAAATATGTCTTTTCATGAGTTCTTGCAATCGATGTAATTCGAGGAACTTGTTTTAAGTCATTTGAACCCAACCCTTATTCAAAACTATGTGTCCTTGGTTTTTATCATTGGGTTCAACAACTATTACCTCAACGAAGCTTCACACTTGTTTTTCAAAGTCTCAAAATAACCATTTTGTCTCAATTTAACAAATAAGGCCTTGTTTCATGAACCAAAGTTTATCCATGAGGAGGTCCACCACTTGCGCACATGTTGGTCTTTTGTTAACATCATGATCAGCTAGTTCACGTAACTTCATGGCAAAGTACCTTGATGACTCATGATTTCTAAATAAGTCCTTATTGTATTCAACCATGTATTCTATGTTCATGCATTGGGTCAACTTTCCAATCGAATAAGAGTCGGACTTCACCGAATATTTGTAGGTCACTTTCATCACATCTAGACTCGTATTTGAACCCTCTGGCCCAAACAAATAGAACAACTTTGGAGCTACCCACCAACGGCCCATCCTCTCACTATCAAGTTTTTCCTATTTTTCATATCCAAAATGCAAGGGAGCTCCTTCTTGAATACGACTTGCAATTACCCAATCACAAATCCCAATGTTGATCTCTTCGTCCGAGAAGGGGGGATAATGCAACAATATGTTCATAGGTGACAAGTCATTGTGTAGCACCTGTGCATTGTGCACGAGACTTGTCACATAAACCAGGGCCCATGCCAACTTTGCCTTGTGTCTTCGAAACAGGCTAATTTCTTTTTGTTGTTGGCCTGTAAGTTGCTTGACCAACTTGATTTCATGCCATTCCGTATGCGGCACCACCTTCTCATTCAAATGAAGCAACTCTTTGAAATTACCACCATTCCACCACAAAGTGTATGCTTCCATTGTTTGGTCATGGACAGCTAGGAATTTAATATTGGCCAGATGATTCAACGGGCATACCAAAGCCTCCACTGACCATTCCACCCTTGCATTGCGTTTGTTCCTTTGCTTTGACGATTTCCCTGCAAAATGTACATGTGCTGGGATCGTGGACATCCCTTCAATGCGTACCTTGTGCACCTTTGCATATCCTCCTTGACGGTCAAATCTAGTAAGTGGGACCACCTTGGCCTCTGAGTAGACCCGCATGATACATGAACCACTATCTCTTGTAAATGCAACCTTCAATGCATCCGTCTGCCACCCCATCCTCCTAGCTTCAGACCTTGACAATCTTTTTGCTGCAATTTGCCACCAATCCATCTTCTCACGGAACTCCTGGGCCCTATCTATTTCTCCAAATCCAGCCACTATAATTCGCAACTCAAGCAGCAACTTCTTGGTGTTGAATATACCAGTTTGTAGGCAATTGCCAATCCACGTTTGCCATTGGTTGAAATACACTTCTGTGGCAGCATGAAATTCTATTTTTTTGGTTTTACTTAATAAAACTAACCGGATAGCTAGATAAGGGTATCCGGATTTGGTTAAGAAACCATAAGGAGCGGAAATAGAAGTGGAAAATAAGATAGCGGGAAGATCTACTCAATCTAGTTTCCAGGGAATGAATGGATAAGAGTGGATGTCTGACCGGATAGGTGACGGACCGGATACCCTATAGAAACCAGATCCGGATTAGGTCGTGCTAAGGTGGCAATGGAGGCTAGCCAGTATAAATGGGCTGGCCTAGCCAGTCGCACCCCTTTTCACTTTTCCATTTTCCAGCGCTTTCAAGCTCCTTGTGTCTGTCAATTTCAGCATTCCGTGTCGGTCACTGTTTCGAGTGTTTTTCGCGAGTGTTATTGTGTCCGCTAGAGTGTAAGTTTGGTTTCCGGTTGAGATCGGAGAGAGAAGGAAAGGAACGGGACGTGCGGCTAGGAGAGCGACAATAAGGTAGAATCGGAAAGGGTTCGGAGTCGCTCGTCCGCAACTATGCCGCAGCTCAAAAGAACTAGAGGTCATGCTAGCTCGTCATCAGCAGTAGATGTCAAACTTCGAAAAGTAGTTCCGATTATCCCGCTGTCAAAGGATACCCGAGCGGAACTCATAGACGACTTGAACTCCATGGGTTGTATAGGGTTTGCAACCAAGCCTTGGGGTTTCAAGGAGGAAGTCTTCGTCTGGGAACTCTCGGGGAAAGTGCCTAATGAGTGGGATAATACGCTAAGAGCGGTTCCGCCCCTCTGGACGGAAGAGGTCTGGAGGTCAGTTTACAGCTTCCGACCGGGAGGATTTGGGATGGCCAACCAAAAGGACGACTTCGTCCGAGGCAAGTTCAAGGGTGCGGTGAACCCGAAGGACGGATACGCCATAGAGGACTGTAAGGATGAGCGGAATCGCCGTCTCTTACAATTCCTCGTTTCGATCTTCCATCCGGAAAAGCCAACAAGGGTAACCATTACCTTTGCAAACACCATTTTCGGGGCCTTGAGAGGGGACCGGAAAGTCGACTGGGCCTGGATCGATTCCGATCTAGTGATCCAGTTAGTTAGTAGAATCGGAAAGAGTAGGGCAACTCTAGTAAGCCCCTACTTGATGCACCTCTATCAGTCGCATCAACTCCTGAATGACAAAGAGGACGAGGTGTGGAAGAATCAGCAAGTAGTGCTGAGATATGGGGAATCAAGATCGGATCGGGAGAGCGAATCCAGTTTTGAATCGGGAGAGGATTCAGAGTCAGAAGACAAGGAGGCGCCAGTGCCGCCGGTCAAATGTCATAAGACTACCTCCCCCAACAAACGAGGGACACCACCTGGGCCCAACACTCCCGCTCTGGAAGGAAAACCGGAAGAGGAGAAGGTAGTAGATCTCGAGGATCCGTTCCAACCTCTGGTGAAGGTCCTCTGTGACATCCGGATGGATTGGGAACGGAAGAGAAGGATAGTCGTAGCCATCGGGCAGTTGGTGGGAGCAACACCCGACTGGGAGCTACCGGAAAAGGTGGCGGGCTGTATTTCTGATCCGGTCGAGTCCTGGAAGCAAAAAGCACAGATCCGCCGGTTACAAGAGGAGGTGGATCGGATGAAGACGGAGATCTTGGTGCACAAGGAGAACTTTGCAGCCACCAAGTCTATTGCAGAGGATGCTCGACAGATGATGGAGCAAATGAAGGCCACGTTCGGGGAGACCAAAACGGCCCTCACCAAAGCCAAGTTGTTTGACGAGCGGGTGCACGAGGAGAAGAAGCTATCCGGTTCCCGAATGGTGCGGATCCTCAACGACTTTGCCGAGCAAGTAGAAGCGGCAATGAAGGAGGCACGGAAGGCAATGGACCGGATGGAGGAGAGTACCCGGATACTATCGAGAGCAACTTGCTCTCGCAGTATTCGACTCTCGGATATCTCTCTCCCGGATTCGTTCCTGGAAGTGACAATAGGTGAGGAGAAGGATATGACCCCCAAGTCCAAGAGAACGACCCAGGCCGGCACGCCTGGAACCGCCATCGACTTGGACTCACCACCCGCGTCCATAGAAGGCAATCCGGTTCCTCGACCTCAGGAGATTGAGAGGAGTCGGAACCTAAACGAGGTTTTTGAGCAGATGGACTCGGGAGCGGACAACGCGACCATCGGATCGCGAATAGGGACTTAGGATGTACAAAGTAGGTAGAGTAGGAACGGATACGGAACCAGTTCCGATCTAGTTGGGAGTAGGTAGGACCGGAAAGTCTGACCAAGATGGCGGTGGAACTTTCACGAGTTTTCCTGCCCATTTGTAACTTTTTGAAATGTATATAGTCAGCGCCCGCAAGGGACGTTGGGAGTCTTCTTTTTGCAATTTCTATTGTACCTTTGTATGCGCTCTATTGTTGTGTGTGTCTCCCAAGCTTGGCAGGTTTGCATGATGTGGAGTTAGGAAGGCATAAGGCAAAGTTTTGATTAGGTTTCTCCCCTTAGTGCAATAGTTTCCGATCCTTAGTGTGGGTGCAAGTTGTGTAAGAGTTGGGAGTGTATTTCAGTGCCTCAGCAAGATCTAGGGTTTTGAAGTTCCGGGTGAGATAGCCGCTGTTAGGCTAGGCGGATAGGGAGGGTATCCTTAGTCGCGCTAGAACTCCTGGACGGGTAGTCCGGTTGAGTGTCCGATCTTCTGAGAGGTCTCACCACCTTAGTCGGTAGATGGAATGATCCTAGTTACTGTTGGAATGGACGAGTACATTTGTAACCACCTAGCTTCGCACGGGTAGGAGCTGGCATTGAGGTCGTTGTAGTAAGAATGGATCGTACGGGGGATCTCTGTGTGACCTGCATTCCGGATTGCTGTGAGGGATCAAACCGGATTCGAGTTAGTTAGGAAAGGAGGGGAGAGAACAATGGGTCTTCAACCACTATAATCCGCAAAAGGAGTGGTGGGCCTACCACTTAGAAACCTAAGCGGCGAACCCTCTGATGGTCCAACAGAGGCAAAACTAAACCAGAAAAGTGTTGAGGAAATACGGGAACCAGTCGGAGTGGATTGGTTCAGAGCAGTGCCAGGATCGGAATTGTTTAGGTCCTAAAAATTGGGAGAAGTGAATTAACCGGAGGATTGAAAGATCGGATGGGAAGTAATCCGTTCCTGATCTTCTTGGTGGTTGGTTGTTTTCGGTTTTAGATCTAGGACCGGAAAGGAAGTTTTAGAGGGTGAGAGAGCTTACTCGCCCAAACCAAGTAAATACTTCACAGAATCTCGTGGGTTCGATCTTTAGAGTCACTTCGTTATGCTCTAGAGTGATTTTTGTGAGCATAATAGGGAATTTACTTATCCTATGCTGCGACAACTTCATCCACATCTGCATAATCCGAAGATTCCTTGCATTTCCTTGTAATAAATTCCTCCAACTCATCCTTCAAGGATTGGATGCTTGCCTCTTTATTTCTCAGGTACTTCCTCTCCAAATATTGTACACTTTTTTCCTCATACCATTGGAGACAAGCCTCATGCGCATAGGTCGTATATCGTGCTGGAGGATAGGTAGGGTCCTTATCGTATGCTATCTTGGACTTCTTTGTCTTGAATGGTCCGGCACCCCCAATTACCTCCTTGGTAGTTATATCTACAACAAATGCTGCAGGATTATCAAAGTCCTTGTCCCAAGCCAATATCCGACCCATACTACTTCCTTCCTTTGAAGTAGACATGGTCCTTTTTTGAAAAACGAGGCGTTCTTGACTTGAACTTGGAGAGAAAAATGGGCAAAAACTTCCCCCTCTAAAATCACCTTGGCCCATGAGTACGCATTCAGCCACTTCAAGGTAGATGAAAGCCAATGCGCAAGACCAAGAATGGCAACCGTGGGTCTAGGCAACTGCTTAAGTACCCGAGGTCGCCTTGGGGCGCATGCGAAACGGGTGACCGCGGGTATGAGGCGACCGCGCGGGGGGGGGGGGGGCCGATTGCGGGAGGGGGCGACCATGGGAGGGGGTGACTGCGGGTTTCAAAGGTGCTCGCGGATAGAGGCGACCATTGGTGTGGGGGCGACCGCAAGTCCAAAGAGGATGGACCATCATAAATAATAGCTAAAAGAAACCTTCATATGGGGTAGAAACATTGGCATTACAACTTCCCACTTCTATTTCGCTTGCTTTCAAATAAAATCATAAGACCACTATGATATGGTCTAGAATGTGGAATTAGATTTTGAGTTCTTTCTTTATGGTTCGAAATATATGTTTGCAATGTTCACAAAGAAAAAAAAGGAATGGGCCAAAACGGAAAAAGGGAATCAAAAATATAAAAGTACGGTACATGATTGACTTCTATTGAAACAAAAAGGGAGAATTTGAAATACTTACATTCTACCATTGCATAATAATATTATAGAGGTTACTTTAGAAGTGTCCAAAGTCTTTTTCTAATTTCTTCAAGTTTGCTCTACATTGAACATGAATTTGGCTTTTTTACACAACCCTAAACCCTTTTGGGGTGGAAGAGGTCATAAATGCAAATATACATGTTGCCGAGCACATTGAAATGAACAACAAATGAAGCATATGCACATCAAGTCAAAAGATTGTTGTCCTTGATGAAGACATTGTTCAAACCATCAAGGGTGTTTGAATGCTAATATTTCTTTTTTTTGCATGCCAATCCTTCAAAATTGGTCACCCACAAGATACAAGAAATTTCTAAATGGACAAGTGGGACACCTTCGAAATCATCTTTCTTAGATATTGTAAATTGTTAAGTTACAAATTATAGATGCGGTCTTTGGAAGTAAACTTTCCAAGGAGGACCACCCCTTCTTACACTACAAAATTTACAAGATGAAGAGATGCTCTTCTATCCTGTGTAGAGAATTTCTACCGTTTATGGACTCAAAATTAGCCACGTGATTGTTTAAAGATGAAGAACTGTCACATGCAAATCCTTATACAATGTACGATCTCTTTGGCTAAGTATTCTATAGAGGACATTCAATATGTTCTTCTAAAAGCTATCCAAGGTTTACTTCAACTTTTGTATACAAAAAATAATCTCTCTCCAAAGAGACAAAACGTCAAGTTTGGTCACTCCGATAGGTGAGCAGGAAACATCATTTGATTCCCAAGATTTAGGAGATGTACTATGAGGGTTTAGACAGTCAGTATTGAGTTTAGAACGGAGATGTATGAGGTGTAAGGTTGCACCACACACATCTCCGTTGTAAACTCAATACTGATTTCTTATAACTCTCATGGACCATCCCCTAGACCTTGAGAATCAAATGACCTTCCCTCCCACATACCACAGGGAATTAGCTTGACATCTTTTTTTTTTTTTTTTTGTCAGTTGGCTATAGGAATCAAACCAAATTGATCTCATTGGGGATCGAACCCGAGACCTCTACAAGAACAATGACTTCCAGGAAGCCAATAATTTCCATGCATCACCCAAAGATGCCTTAAAGACCCCAAGGTCCTAATGAAGTGACTTTTTCTTGGATGTTAAAAGTTGAACTCGTTATACTTATTAAAACTTCTTTGGATTGGAAGGCATGCCCCCACCTTCGATTGCCCAGGACCTGAAGTCGCCCCCCACCCATAGTCGCCCTCCATTCCACCAAATTGGGCTCCAAACCACGAGGACCTGAAGTCACCCCCACCTGCAGTTGCCCCCCATTCCACCAAACTGTGCTCCACAACCACCAGGACCTGAAGTCGCCCCCACCTGCGATCACCTAGGACCTGAACTTGTCCCCCACCCGCAGTCGCACCTCATTCCACCAAACTACACTCCACAACCACCACGACCTGAAGTCGCCCCCACCTACGGTCGCACAAGACCTAAACTCACCCCCCACTCGCAATCGCACCCCATTCCACCAAATTGGGCTCAACAACACCAATCCAGAAATCCAAACCCCACCTGCGGTGGCCCAAGACTTGAACTCGCCCCCCAGCCGCAGTCGCCCAGGACCTGAACTCCCCCGCCACCCACAATCGCACCTCATTCCACCAAATTGGGCTCAACAACACCAAGCCAAAAATCAAACCCCCACTCGCGGTCGCCTAGGACCTGAACTCGCCCCCCAGTTACAGTCGCCCCATTCCACCAAATTGGGCTCAACAACACCAAGCCAGAAGACCAAGCCCCCACCCGCGGTCGCCCAAGACTTGAACTTGGCCCCCACCAATAGTTGCCTCTATCTTAAAGTCACACCACTCCAGAAACCAACGTAGCAGAAGATGTAAGACACCTCCAACACTAATGAAGTTAGACTTAATTGCGTCTTCCATAGACTATGACTAACCTGTCCTTCAATGTTGGTAGCTAGTTAATACTACAAAATCAATCTATAAATACAGAATTATAGTAAGACTAATTAGACAAATTGAAGAGGGTTTTCCAAACCCTAAATCCTAACCCTATACCCTAAACCCTATAGAAAAACCATGGACCTTCTCCATGTATTCCACCCCAAAAGTAATGTACTTCTATTTTTTAGGGTGGATAAAATGATAAACACATGTGATTTGCTTTTCATTATATGTCATAAAAAAGTTTGAACTCCTAAACCTTGCACTTGTAAGATATAAACCATTGAAGGGGTCATTTCCGAACTTTTTAATCTTCAATAAATTCAATATTCATTCACCCCTTCAAATGTGTTTTAAATTCCTTTGATGTATTAAAGGGAGGACTATATTGAAATTCCTATGTTAGAGGATGGAAAATGAAATGACGAGGAGAAGGGCTTCCCCAAGTCTCCATTTTTAAAAACCACTTCTTATAGACAAAAAAAGATTTTTTCTTCATGCATCTCACAGTGTTAGTATTTTTTTTGTACATCGTTTCCCCCCAAAGGGAAGGTCTCCTCCAAATGTACTCCCTCCAAAAATTAAAATAGGAAATGGTCATGTTGAATTTTACATGAGCACGAAGAAAAAAAATTGTGAAGGAGAACAGCTTCCCCAAGTCTCCATTTTTAAAAACCACTTTTTATGGATAGAAAAAGATTTTTTCTTCATGCATCTCACGATGTTAGTATTTTTTTTGTACATCATTTCTCCCAAAGAGAAGGTCACCTCTAAATGTACTCCTTCTAAAAATTAAAATAGGAAATGGTCATGTTGAATTTTACATGAGCATGAGGAAAAAGAAAATGTCAAGGGGAAGAGCTTTCCCAAGTCTCCATTTTTTAAAACCACTTTTGATGTAGATAAAAAGATTTTTCTTGATGCATCTCATGGTTTCAGTATTTTATTTGTACATTGATTCCCCCCACAAGGAAAGGTCTCCTCTTAATGTACTCCCTCCAAAAATTAAAGTAGGAAATGGTTATGTTGAATTTTACATGACCACATGGATGGATGAAGAAGAAATAAAATGTTAGGAAGAAGGGCTTTTCCAAATCTCCACTTCCTCAACCAATTTTCTTTCATTATTACTTAATTAACTTTTGATCACTTAGTATTGAATGCCTTAGTCTTAGGATTTTCTGGAGTTAATCCTTAGAAAAGGGGGGAGCGTACTTGAAAAGTTTGAACACCTTCCCTCCAATTTGTTAGGGGGGAAACTCAAACTCATGTTTTTTGGCAACCCTAACCTGCGGTCGCCCCATACGCAGCCGCCCCCATCGTCATGAACTAGAAGACTTTTCAAAATCTGAGACCCATGGTCGCCCCATTACCCACAGTCGCCTTGGAAAAGACCTGTGGTTGCCCTATATGCAACCGTCCCCCTATACCTGCGGTCACCTTGCACCCAAGGTCTCCTTCCAAAAACTTTAATTTTTCCTGAATGGTAGTTTCTGGACAATGGGACCCAGACCCGCGGTCGCCCAAGACCTGCACGCACCCTCTTCCCGCACATGCCCTAGGCGACTTCGGGTATTTAAGGGGATACTAGATTCCCAGGTCGCCACTTCCTTCGTCGCACCGCGCCTTTCATCCGCCTTGAAGTGTCTGACTGTCGATTCGTTGGTTGGAAGTTTGGGCATCTACATGTGTTGTGGCTTCCACATTTACGAATTCATTTCTTTGGTTATATTATCGACAAAAGTCTAGTTCTCTTTACACTAGAGTGACACGATAAGATGACGAAGAAGAAAGGAGATTGCCATAGCAGGCAACGACGCGCCCTTCTTGACCCAACAGCTAAGGCATATCGGGGATGGCGTCATGTAAATTCCAATTGGACCTTGACGACATGCAAGTTATTTGTGGATTGGTGCCATATCAACAAGCTATTCCCTTACCATCGACACATTCACCATGTGAAGCAAAACCAAGCGAATCTTCATTACTACAAGGATGATGCATTTGTCCAGAGATGTATTGAAGTGTACCGAGCATTGTACAAAAAGCGAAAAATTCCACGGAGCGAAGTCTCAATGGGCATATGCCAAATGGTATATGCAAAGTTACAATTGGGGAAAACGGTAGATTGGATGACCTTCAAGACATCCAAGAATGTCACGCTTCCAACTACAAAAGACATTCCAAGAGCGGGTCCTTCAAATAATCCTTGGGATGGGCTAGGGCCCAAAAAGAACATTATAGAAGGAGTGGCAGATGAGGATTATGTTTGGTCAATGTCAATTGGAGAATTGGACTTTGATGAAGAGCCATTGCCTGAACCTAGGGATAGGATCGAAGATACATCAATGGAAGAAAACTTAGCATTGGTGGTATCAGAAGAAGGCAACATGTAACGGACCACACCAATGTACGGAGAACCTTTTGTGTCTGTGGAACCGATAGGGGTCCGTCGTCTTGAAGATGACGAAGTGTTCCATTACGTGTAAGCTCGCTTGCAAGAAATTAATGAAGATAGGTTGGATGGAGAGAGTGAAGCCAAAGAAGAGATTCTTGTAACCTTGATGAATTTTCCTTCCATGGAAGGATTGCGTGAAATGGAACAAGAACATCAAGGTGTACTTGGAGAAGACAATAATCGGCGGACGAAAGAATCCTATAAAGTGGAGTTGGAGATGCTTTTAAAGGATCTTGAAGAAAAAAAAAGAGAGTGTGAGATCATTGAGAAGCGAAGCGCACAAGAGATTCAGGTTGAGGATGTGGGCACCTTCAAAGAACTAATTCAAGCTGGACAAACTCGTTTGGTAGCCCAACAAAGAGAAATGGAACAACTAGAACAATTTTACCTCAAGTTCAATAAGGGAGAAGATGGAGGTTCTAGTTCAAATGTCAATCCTATTATGGATGAATGACTTCAAACAATAATGGGAAAATGTAGGATGGAAGAAAACAACCTTGCCATTGAAAAAGGAGGTGTGGAAAAGGCAAGATCGACATTGAACCGCTTGAAAGAGATGAAGGATGCAGATCCTATTGACCGGTCGTTGCAGTCGGATTCATTGTCTGTGGATGTTGAAGATTTGTCATCCACTACGGAAATAGAGAAGTTGAAGATGAAGTTAGCTTCTGTGAAAAGATTGGAACAGAAGTTGGAGGAAAAGATGTTGTGGCCAAAGGCACGCATCAGGTTCATGTCATTGTTCAAGAAGTGGTGGATCCAAAATAAGATGTGGAACCATGACCTGACTCTTTTGAAGAGGGAAGAGAGAGTGGCAAGAGCCCAAATAGAACTAGAAAAGAAGAAAAGGGAAGATCAAGGGGATATGGATGGAGTATAAATTAGGTGGCTCTTGTTTCTTTTATGACTATGTACTTCTTCCAAGATATATGAAGAAAAAGGCTTTGTCCTTATTTTTGTTGAAATACAAGAATGTTTATTTTATTTTTTGTGTCTAAAAATGTGATTGCATTTGGATCCAAACATTTGAATTTTTGTCAAATTTTGATGATTTCAAGTTATGTGAATGTTAATTTCTTGTTAAATTTGTGTAGTGTTTTAAAAAAAAAAGAATTCTAGTAACTTTGAGTCTACACAAAGAACCCTCAATAAATTTAAGTTGCATCATCCATGAGAGTTTCAATATAAGTTCATATGGTTGCATTTTTCTGTATTTTAACATATGGTTTAAACATATTGTAAATGACAACATTCCCATGCCCTTGACCTCGTGAATGTATGGACTCTTCTTGAGATTTATAATTTGGGAAAAAACATCATAAAAAGGTACTCAAAAGAATACTTTTGGAATTGGTAGAGAAATGGAAGTTATACATTTTGAGTTGTGGATTCCATGTATATGGTTTGATCAACCAATGTTGTCCCCCATTTTTCTTTTTAATTTGAAAGAGAAAGTTCTTAATTTTTTCCACATTTGAGTACAAGCTAATTCTATTTATTTTTTATTAAGTTTGTTGGAATGGATTTGAAATGAGTTTCCCTTCATGTGGTTGTTTAAAAAAAAATTGCATTCTTTAAGTCTATGACCATACTCTTGAAAATCTTTTTTTGAAGTATCTATAAATACCACGTCAAACCCTTGGATAGCGTTCAGGGTTTCATAAAATCTCTATCTAAACTAGGATGACTTTCATCTAGAAACTCAACGATGGAACGCTAACATGATAACAAAAATGGTCTTGGGTCCTAAGCATAAGCGCGGTCGCTCTTCAAGTACTTGAAGTCATGTCTTGAGACCCACGGTCGCCCCCTTCGACTCGCAGTCACCCCCTTCTTCCCAAAGTCGACTCTTTCTACTCGCAGTCACCCCCCCTTCCACCTGCAGTCGCCCCCTTCTACCCGCAGTCGCCCCCCCTTCCACCCGCAGTCGCCCCCTGGACCCGCACTTACCCCCCGCGACCCGCAGTCGCCTCTTTTTCGACCCGCAGTCGCCCACGGGGCGAGTGCGCTTGTTACGAGGTCGCCCGTTTCCTACACCCATTCTTGCTCTCAATGGGCGACTCGCGGTGCTTGTAGGATTGTAGTATAAAGCTGAAGGCCCGGACTTTGGTTTTCACCTTGCTTCGGGGATGAACTCATGGCTTGAATCTTCGAAAGAGGCTTCTTGCGGATGTTTGGTTCTTTGGAGGGCAATGACTTGGATTGAGTGGTTTAAAAGACCGTTCAAAGCAAGTGGCTTTGCCATTCTTTTTTCTAAATCAAGGCTTTGATTCATATGATAATATTGTTTTAAAAACTCATAGGTGAGGAACAATATGGCTAGTCGGGGTGAGGGAAGGAGGACTACCATTAACGATACAAGGAGAGCCACGAAGGAGTGGGACCCTTGGTTGGTTGTAGACATTGATTGTCAATTTGCGGGAAACATACGAACATGTGTTTTCTGTGGGTGGACCTCCGTGTTTGTACGAAAGCGGGCATTCTGTAACTTAGGATTTGGTGACAGGATTGCATTTGAGCAAAGTAAGAAAATCCCATGGGTAGTATTGCAAAAGTTTAGGACTTGTGGTGGGGTTGTTTCGAAGGAAATGAGCTTTGAACAAATGCATGAAGAGGTTCCAGAATTTGATGTTGTAGATGAGACTGTGGTAGAGCGTATGTTGGAGGGGGGTAGGGAGAGGTCAGAGGAGCCTAGTGCTACGAATGAACCAATGCTCCCTATTATCGATTCAAGAGATTCCACTCCTCAAACAATTTTGAAAAGGAGGAATAACCCTTCCATTTCTAGGCAAACTAGCATGGATGAGACATTACAAAGTAGCACGAGAGCAAAGTTGGATACCATGTGGGCTTCCTTCTTTTATGAGGCTAGCATCGCATTCAATATTGCGCACCATCTTGCCTTTGTGAAAGCAGTGAAAGAGACAGCGGCATCAAGACTATGATACCAACCACCCTCATACAATGCTTTGCGTACAAGAATGATAGAGCTAAAGAAAGAAAGTGTTTCTAAAATGGTCACTGAGCGGACAAAGCACTCTATCAAAGTTTACGGAGCGACTATCTGTTCGGATGGTTGGTCTAATACTAATAGCCGTCCATTACTAAATTTAATGCTTGTGTGTCCTATAGGGGATGTGTTTCTTGGATTGGTGGACACTACGGGGGAGAAGAAGGACATTGCGTACACAACCAATATGATGGCGCAATACATAGAAGAGGTTGGCCCCAAAAGCATTGTCCAACTATGTACAGACAATGCCGCTATCATGACGGGGACTTTGAAGGCGTTACAAGAGAAATATCCTCACATGTATACCCAAGGATGCGCAGCATACATTTTGGACTTGCTTTTGGAAGACTAGGCAAAGGATGTCAAGGTGACGAGAATAGTACGACGTTGTACGCAGATAATAAAGTACATCAAGAGGTACCATTCCACATTGGCTCTCTTCCAAAAGTACTCCACAGACAAGGCATTGCGAATGCCTTCTAAAACACGCTTTGCAGTGAACTTCCTCATGATATCACGTGTGGTAGAGTGCAAGTCAGCATTGATTCGAATGATAATGGATGAGAAATATGTGCAATTTGAGGCTAGTTTGGAACGTCGCCAAAATGGTGATATATTGAGAGCATGAGCCACTATAGCGCGGAATGACATTCATGCGGAATCTTTTTGGGTGGAGTGTGAGAATTTTTTGCACATGGTGGAGCCCATCCTTATTGCTCTCCAAGTGTTTGATGGGAAAGCCCCGGCAATGCCTAAGGCTTGGTTGGTTATGAAGACTCTTCAAGAGCACGTGTGGAGCTTGAGAAACGAACCTTTTTTCTGAATGATGAAACTGCAACGAAGTTTGAGACGCAATTCGAGGCTCATTGGAAATTGATGCTCACAGACCTACACTATGCAGGGGCACTCTTAAATCCTTTCTTGATTGAAGTAGGAACCCTTCGTAACGACGGTGTGGCCAAAAGAGCCTTAAATCGGGTGCTTCGAAAAATGAGCGAGTCATTGGGATTATCATACATGGAGGCATTGCAGGAGCTCACGCAGTTCAAAGAGAAGACAGGTCCTTTTGACCCCTTAGAAGAGGCTCCTGATATTACACAATGTAAACTAATGCCTCATCAATGGTGGAATCTTGTGGGTGCTAATGTTCTCCCAAAAATTGCAATGAGAGTTCTATCTTTGACGTGCTCAGCATCATCATGTGAAAGGAATTGGAGCATGTATTCGTTTGTGCACAATAAAGTGCGAAATCGCCTAACCACATCCAAGGCGGAAGCATTGGTGTATATCTACACCAACAGTAAACTTGAACGTGAGAAACGTGGACGCAATCCTACAGTGTTCTACGAAAAGTACCTTATGGATGGAAATACCTCGGAAGAGAATGAGGAGCCATTAGGTACAGGATCATCAGGGGATGGCGACCTAGTTAGAATGGCTCGAGCTAATGAGAACATTAGGCTGGCAGAAGAGCGTCTACGTGGAAATATTTGGACAGGACTGATTCGTAGTGAAAAGAGTCCTCCACGGAGACACAACTATGGAAATACATTTACAACTGAGAATAATAGGTACTACTCGGAGGAGGAGGAGGTTCAACGTGCACCGCGAAGGCCCCCGCAACCCTACATCTCTACTAGGGATAGGAATGTACCTCCTCCAATAAATTCATCACCGATGAGGGTAAGTAGTCCCGACAACCCTAATGAAGGCATAAATAGTCCAATGCCCACAAGAGCTGAGGAAGCAAGATCTCCAAATGTTGTAGATCAAGGTTCTACAAGGGTAATGAACCTACAAAACACCGCTCAAGTTGCTGAGGTAAATGAAAGGCAAGAGGAGGCAACACTGCCAACACACGTTGAAGATGTTGTGCATACAAGCGTTCTACTTTCTCCATTACGGAGCCCCTTAAGAACAAAAAATGTGGAATATGATTCAGACTTGCCCTTGCAAGCCGTTATGAACCAGAATCGTACGGTGCCCTTAAGTGGAGGAGGAAACGCAAACAATGCTAGGGTGACTAGGTCTATACCAACCCGTGTGACTAGGCCGCCCTTGCATAATAGTCCTCTTAGGATAGTTGATAATGAAGGCCATGCCTCTACTCCGCAACCTACTCAACCCTCCTCTATTTCTGGCCTTGGAGAATCATCCTTGCTCATGCATGAAGGCACAAGAGGACAGAAAAAGCGATTGAGGAAGACACCGGAGAGGCTACAAAGAAATCCCAAACGACAGAACCATGTTGTCCAAAGATTCATCATGGATGAAGCCAATTCCAATCAAAACATCAGGCAATCTAGTAGAGGCAGACGACACCCTGCATCCAACCTTGATGGAACAAGAGATGCATTGAGGTTGACTAAACAATTGGTGCAAACTAGCGGCGACGGCGTCGTGGATATTGAAGTGTGGAACATGAACTCAGAGGTAGAACATGAAGTGCAAAATGAACGAGTACGAAGGGAGGACGACGAGAATGATAACCGTGATGATAATGAAAGGGTGGAGGACTCAGATGATGATTCTGACCCTAACGCTGATGAGGTGCCTAGTGATTACACATTTTCACCGTAACTTTATAAATATAGATTTAGAGGTAGTGAAGTGCTAATGTAATGCTTTTGCATAATTTTGGTGTGTTGAAGTTTTCCAACTTAAGTTCATTGGCAAATAGCCTATAGATGAGTTTTGTGTAGTATCTACTTTAGTACGAAAGCATGATAGTGTTAGAATTACAAAGTTTTGTTTAGTGTCTTTAGTGTGGACTTCTACAGGTATAGACGTGGAGATCTTAACAAAGTTCATGGAAGTACAATTGAAGTAGAAGTTCATTTATAAAATTGGGTCACTACTCTATTAGTGTGTACAACTTATAATTACAATAATACTAATTATCCTTACTTTTTTCTTGTTTTTGTATCTATTTTTGGTGTAATTATTATATCCAATTGCGATATTGGCTTCTACACTTCAATAGGAGTAGAAAATTTGAATTAGAAATTCCCAACCATATGTAATAAAAACATGTAGAACTTGGAGGCTCTTATGAATGAGTGAATGACCACAAAATGTGAAGTACTTAATTTAATACTTAGGAGAATGCAATGGCACATGGAAAGTGAGGGATCCTAAATCGTGAGCAAGATTGAAATGGTTGTTATATCCATGTTTGCAATTGCAACGGCACACAAGGTTGCTCTTAACCTTTTACGGATGGACTAGTGAGTATGAAAACCATCTCCAATGGAACTTGCCTTTCCCCTCACAAAAATACTCATTTCCGATATGAGGACTCAGTAAGATCTCTCTTTTGGGAATTGGGACCCAATTTTCAAAGATGGACAATTGCATTTATGTCGTATATTAGAAGTTCTTATCATCCATGGAACAAAAGAAATTCCTTGCGGATGGGATAAATCCAAGATTGCCCTTTTCCTTACACTTGTGGTCGCCTTTACACCCGCAGTCGCCCTGGGTTGGACCCACATTCACCCTCATTTTGGGACCCGCGGTCGCCCCACCGTACCCACAGTCGCCCTGGGTTGGACCCGAAGTCGCCCTCATTCTAGGACCCGCGGTCACCCCACCTTACCCGCACTCGCCCCACCCATAGTCGCCTATGGTGACGTGGTCAAAGCTTTCTACATCACTGTTGACAACCCACCACGTAAGATAAAATTTTTGGCTGCCCTGCCCGAAAACCCTAAACCCTAATTTCGCACTCGTCAAATTTGTCTTGTATATGCGACACTCGTCTTATACGACATGTGACATCAGACGAACAATTCGACACCCAAACCCCAAAACACGTTCCACAGAACAACCCTGGTCTAAATGTACATATCAATATAATAGCCCAAGTTCAACCATTCCTAAATATATTTCTAAATTGTATTCAAAATTCAAATTGAACAAACAACTTTTTAATCATTTCCATTCAAAGGAAATAGAATTTTAGCATTACTTGCATAAAAAAATTGCATATTGCAATTACCATGGATAAAATTTCATCCATAAACTTAATGAAATTACAATTATATAAACTCCCTTTTATGTTTTTGAATTAATAAAATCATATATGTACAAAAATCATTTTCTTATGTATAGAAAATTTAACAAGACTTTTAGGCCCTAAAGAAGCTCCTTCAAAAATGATATTATATCACTATTAGAAAATTTAGTTTTTCTTTTGATTTAGTCACTTTGATGTGGTTCACTTTTTCATTGATTGGGACAGTAATTTGTTGATCTTGTCTTTCTGAGAAAAATATCGAAAAAAAGATTCTTTTATCTATGCAATGGTTTTCTAGGTTCTTGTGGCATTTGACTTACATTTCTACCACTTGGATCTTGAAACTAAGATGTTGTGAATATTTGAAAAGAACTAAAATGGTTTATGTCAACCTTCATTCTTAGTAGAAAAAGTGAGATCTTAAGAATGAGTTCTGAAAATAAATAGAATTAAATAATGGAAGTGACAAAATCTCATAGTGCATATTGTTGTAAATGTAAAAGATTAAAGATATCTAATTTTTTTCAAATTTATTAAATTTCAAAAGAAAACCTTGAATAAATATTAAATACTATGAGAAATCAAACCATACAAAATTGATGTATACATTAGTATTACTTGCACAATAAAAATTGCATATTGCAATTACAATGACTACAAATTCATCCATAAACTAAATGAAATTACAATTATATAAACTTCCTTTTACTTTTCTGAACTAATAACATCATATATGTACAAAAATCATTTTCTTATGTATAGAAAATTTAAAAATGAATTCCAATTATTTACTGTTAGGAAAAAAAGAATGCATTGTAATAGAAACATTGTATAATTATTGTGAAAATTAGATATATACAAAATTTGAATTATAACTACATTCTAAAAAGTAGAGATTTATGTAAACACCTCCTCTCCTATACCATTTGTAGAAATTAAAAGTCATCCAAATCATCTATTATTCATCACATTGATTTATAAACTAAATACAAAATTGAAATTGGATATTAGAATTATTTTAATAACTCAAGGCAAAGCCTACTTGTGTGCATGGGTTGCAAAAAATTAAAATTTTTGACACTATGTATAAATTGAAATGAGCCTAATTGTAATATACAAATGCTAAATTTAGAGTATCATGTCCAAATTTCTTTCATAGTTCATTCATGTCATGAATGTATAAACAAAATCAAAATCCAAGCTAGAATATATTAATGATTTAGTGTTATTGTATATAGATTTTATAATTAATTTAATGACCCATATTTGGCCTATTTGCACACATGCATGACATTAAATTTTTTTTTACAATACTCATAAGTTGGATTAGGTCCAATTTCAATTTACAATATGCCAAATTTAAAATATCATAGCCAACTAGCATTTATTTATGCCATAAAATATAAACAAAACCAAATATGTAAGTTGGATATAATGAAATTGTATATGATGTATAGGTCTTATAACTATTTTAAGAACCCATGGTATGAATGTACACATGCATCATTATATAGATATAGATATATTTTATGATACTCATAAGTTGGATTGGGTCTAATTATAATTTACAAAACACTAAATTGAAAACACAATACATCCCTAGACATAGGAGTTTTTTCTTCAAATGCTGATGACTATGCACTTTTGGAAAACAAAGAGTGCATTGTTTGTACATTTTTATTAATTTATTTATACTGTGGAGTATAATAGAAAACAATTATTTTTTTTAATATATACTATTTGCAAGTTTATATAGCACAAAAACCCCATTTGTACAATAATGTCAAATCCAAATTTGGTGTGGGAATCAATTGTTGTCTCATAAATGTTTAGTCTTTTTTTACCTCTATAGTTGTAAAGGAGATCTACCGAACTTTATGGATCTTATTATAATTTCATGGATGAAAGTTGAGAATTTGGAATTCTTCATTGCAATTGGTGCCATATCCTTCGCGCCTAATTGTCTATAAGTCTTGATGTGCAGTTGAAAAGATTCTTTTTTCATTGCTTCTTGTGTTTGTGCGAGTGTGTGTTCATGTGTGTGTGTATTCACCTCTATGTTTTTGAACCTCTATAGCTCAAGTTTCTTTTTTATTTCTCCTTGTGTTTCTGTGCCACTTTATTTCTAGGCCTCCGTATTTATGCAATTGTGTTATTTACACTTTTGTTGCTTACAGTCAAGGAGTTCTTTTGGAGGGTGCCAAACCTTCAACGTTTCTTAATAAGGTACTGCTAACTTCCAAAGTATGCATTGAAGGGTCGAGGTTTATTTCTAAATTTTTGTTTCTTTTGGAATCCAATATAGAGTTTCAAGGTTAGGACACATGACATTCTTTGAATTGCCACCAGATGCAAGTTTTGATTTGTACTACTCATGAGATTTCACTTTAGGGGGCATTGATGATCGATGAAGTTAATTTCAATTTTGCAATCCAATTGTGTCATTGCTTCATTTTTGAAATCGGTAGTGCGTATGCAAGAGTTTTTGATATTATCGCCGCAAATTTCAGGATTGTTAAACAACAATGTTACTCCACTAAAAAAAGTCAATTGTAATAGAAGCTTGAATCTTTCCATTTAACTCGATTCCAGTTGAATGGATGCACCTACAAAAAGTCAGTTGTATTACAAGATGGTTTGCATCTTGCCATTTAACTCAGTTCGAGTTGAATGGATGCACCTATGGAAATTCAATTACATGTAGAAGACGAATAGAATCTTTTCATTTAACTCAATTCAAGTTGAATAGTTGGAACCATGAACACCAGACAGTGCAAGGCAGGGTTTGCAAATCTCAGAAGAATGTAGACTCACCCATTGCCCACCTCTCCTCCGAATTAGGACGAGTTTGTGTGTACCAAATGCAAAGGGGTAGAGGATCATATGGACATGGATCCTACAATGGTTAGGGAAGCAGGCACGAAGGCTAGAATTTCATGGCACAGAATACAAGATGGATGAAGATTGTGATGCCAAAGGAATAGAGGCAGCCAAGCAATCCCAAGCCCGAGTGGTTGTTATCCCTCTAGGTTGTTTTCAATGACTTTCTACCTCTATTTCAACTTGATTTGAGTTGAAACTCCTTCCATTCACTTCCTTCACTTCAATTTGCAATTAGGCACAAATAAGTTGGCTAGAACTTTAGCTATGTACAATGGGGTGATAATCAAAATGGCGTTTTTGAGTTCGTAGTGAAGGAAATTTCACATCTACCAACTTTGACAACCTCCCGAGGGTTGAAAAATTGGTATTTTACCACTAGATTCTTTTCATAAAATCATCTCTAATTCAATAACATGTGTACCAAATTCGAAGGCCAAATGATTCACCAAAGAAAATATATTAAAAATCTACCAACAAGTGTAGCTGTGAAAAAAATTTCATTGCTATCAACTTTAATAGCCTCCCAAGGATTGAAATTCTTTTTTTTTGCCATGAAATTTTTGGAATAGAAATCTCTCTATGTTAATAACCTATATTCCAAATTTCAAGGCCAAAATATTAATACAAAAAAATTTATTCACAATCTACCAACATGTGTTGTTTTGAGAAACAATCATAAAAACCATTTCACTACTACCAACTTTGACACCCTCCCAAGGGCTTAAAAATTACTTATTTACTATAAAATTTTTGTCACAAAATTATTTATATGTCAATAACATGTGTGAAAAATTTGATGGCCAAAAAAGTCATATAAATAAGATATTAAAAATCTACCAACATATATCTATGAGAAACCATTTCATTATATATTGCCAACTTTGACACCCTCCCATGGGCTGAATTTTTTTTATTGACCATGAAATTTTTGTCACAAGATCTTCTCTATGCTAATAACATGTATGACAAACTTGAAGGTCAAAAGATTTGTACAAAAAAAGACATCTACAATCTACCAACATGTAGTTGTGGGAAACAATGGGGGAAACCATTTTTTCATAGCTACATATGTTGGTAGATTTTTAATATATTTTTTCCGTTAAATTTTTTGGCCTTCAAATTCAGTATACATATTATTAACTTAGAGATGATCTTGCAAAAAACATTTTGTGATAAAATACCATTTTTTTTGCTTTCAAGAGGCTGTCAAAGTTGGCAGATGTGAAATTTCCTTCACTGCAAATTCAAAAACGCCATTTTGATTGTCACCCCACTGTACAATTTGTTACAATACCTCTTTGCTAAAAGACTTTCAAATAAATGTTTCTCTTACAAAACACTCTTTCTATTCAATTGTCAAACTTGTAGGTCCACTCACTGTTACAACTTTGATGCCAATTGTGTTGTGTACTATTGTCAAAATTCCTCTTGTGCCAAGTCTTCACCATGTTTGCACCAAGTCACTATCTTTCCTTGTTAGACTTAGATGTGATACGTCCGTCATCGCCTAATTTGGAAAAGACAAAGGATGATGTTCTTGAGGTAATCTACAAGGAGGCCAATGACAATATTCTTGAAGACATACTTTTGTAGTTGCACATTCCTCTTTTGGAACATTGGCTAATACAATTGTTTCTTCCCTAGTTTGTATAGTGGTGGATTTTATGATTGAATTGTAATTGTTGGTAATGGTATCATCTTCTTTGACATCATTTTTTTTGTTTTCAAGGTGTCGTACGTGCAATGGAACGTAAGTACCATTACAACATGTCGTACAGTTTTTATGACAACCCAAGGCAAGTCCAATTAGGTTTGTTCGGGGGAAAACTCAAATTAGCTCAGTGTTTTAATTAGCTAATGTCACTTTGTAGGTAAATTATGCCATTAATCTCAATGTATTAGGGTATTTGAGTATATTTCTTATACTACTTAGGAGTGGGAAAGGAAATCTCTCTCTAATTTCTGTCCAATTGTAAGTATAAATTTCTAACCACTAAGTCCGTCTTGGTCTTATCTTAAAATAAAATGCGAATCTAAAGGTATAAACTAAGGGAACCTACATCCACAAATTTCATACTTTGAATTCAATGAAATATATTACAAAGATATCCATTTGCAACCTGCATCTCACAATATATATTTGAACTTTGAAAATTCGGTTTAACCGAGAATTCTTTAATTGTGTTTCACAACTATGATTTCAACATCTAAATTGCTTTAAGCGCTAATGACTCAATTACTTCAAGTAAATGTAACACATAGTCTTTTTAGGGATTGAAAACAACCAAGGACATCGCTTTAAGCGAATACATTAACACACGTATGCTTTAAGCAATTCTAAAAATAAATTCCCTTTAGGGATGCATGACATGCATTCTTAAATTATTTAAAGAATTTCAAATTCTTTCCTTTTCAAGGCTCCGATCTTCCTTTGACTATGTATCCTTCCATCTTTAGTTTTAAGCTTTCTCCATTTGCATCACCCTATTATCTTAGATCTCCTCTTTTCTCCAATTGTAATACTAATTCTAAAGTATGCTTACTAAATTTACATAACTAAATACAATTTCTAATGGAAGAATTTAAATACACATTCAAACATTCAATCATGTGCTCATGTCTTTAATTGGAATACAATTTATGAAATATGCGAATAATCATTCAATAATTAGAATGTACATCAATTGTTTATAATTGTTCAATGATTTCTATTCACTAGAAATGTAAACTCATATTCCAACTCAAAATAAATCTCAATCACTAATTTTATTTCAAACATACATGTCCATTTGTGATAAAAATATATTCCAATCCTTTAAATGAAAATAATTACCAATCACTGGTTAATTGTTAAATTTCAAAATAAAATCCAATCTCTGGATCATTCAATTCCAAACCAATTCCTAGTTTACAAATAATTTCCAATCATTAGAATTATCAATTATTCAGTCAATCACTAACTTAATATTTTTCTCCTCTTAATACTTCAAATCTTGCTTTAAGCATTGACACAAAAATTCTCTCAAGAGATAAAATATAAACAATAGACAATATCTATTCAAAATATAATCAAATTCTCTTAAAGAGATTCTTCTTTTTAAGATGCTCAAAGCAAATAATACTTACTCATCACTTAAGTGATTATTAAATTATTCAATTTAATTGATTTGACATTCATAAAATACTCAAAGTAAAATATCATCAAAATTCAATTTCATGCTTAAGCAATAATCACTATCACTTAAGTGAATAAAATAACTACGAATGACACTTATGAATTTACAAAATAATACAACAATGGAAAACATACAAAAACAACCTCACCTCCCTCATGCAATATAAAATTAAAAGAGAGAGAGTAATGAAAGAAGAGAAACCTATATATATCACAATCCTTCCTCAAATACCTCTTCCAATCTCTTGATAAAAAACTTGTCAAAGTCCACAACCGCTCAAGCCAAAAAGTCATTTCACACTTTAACTTCAAATATCATCACATTCACACTTAATTACCCAAAACTTTAAACATCTAATCCATTTCACATTCAAAAACCAAAAATTTTCTAGAAAATAAAATTATCCTAATTACACAACACCAAAATGTCGTAAAATGACTCAAAATATCATCCTAGGGGATTCTAGACTGTTGTTGCAAGCCGAGATTATTTGTATTACCAACTTTAGCATTCTCTTCACCTCTTTTCTTTCTTTTCCAGATTACTACCTTTTCGAAATCCAATCCAGATCCACTCCTTTTCGAATTCCGGATCCGTCACTTCTCACACACATTGGTTTTTGGTGCCTCTGTTTTATCCTCAGAGGGTTTGCTTTTGATCTTGTAGAGGGGTAAAGACTCACCACTCGTATTCCTCACTCTCTCTTCTCTCTCTAAACTATACAAAATACACTTAGACCAAATGTTGCATTAGATCAGACCAAAAAACACTCACAACTTCCTGGATGGCCAATCTTGAAGGCAGGTCACTCAGAGTCGTAGCAAGTCTTCTCCACTATAACAATAGATCAACAGAAACCGAAACCAATGGGGGATTGTTAGTCGTTCACTAGACTAATCCTAGGGTTTGGCAGACCTTCCGAAGAGTTGGATGGGGATTTTTCCACTGGTGGTTGCTTATCTCTGCATAGAACCCTCCCTGGTATTTTGGACTTGTACCCACGCCACTCCTTGCCGGATTTTTGTTCCAGTGTTTTAAAGGCACCACGCACAAGACCATATTCACAAGCCTAAACTACGTCACAAATGTTCCCTCCCAAATCATATCTAGTCACCTCAAATATGAATTCCTCCTTTCTTCCTCCTCTCTCTTACACCTCCATGCTCTCACAAACAAACGCAGGAAAGCTAGATATACGACTGATCAATTCCTGAATGTCCACTTGGTAGCTCAGATTAAAGAAAGGATGACAAGATAGCAACTATAAGCACTTGGATGGAGTGAGAGGACAACAAGCTTGCCCTCCCTTAAAAACTCAAAAACCCAAAGCCAAAAAGCCATTTGGAAATCTAGGTGACCAATCACAGACCTCTTGAGAAATCCGAAAAGTAAGATTTTAGAAATCCAAAACTCGGGCCCACGCCTGGAAACCCGGATCAGATTCAAATTCAAATCCTAACTAACTAAAAACTTGACTACTTCGCTTCTCGTGCCTTCTTCTGACTACTCCCGCCTTGACTTGTTGGTGCCTAGATAGATGCCCTCGGAGTCGCTTTTGGAGTTGCCTTCACCAGGTTGTCCTCAATGCTACCAAAGTCTGGATCTTCCGAATATCCGAAGGGGAGTCCTCTTCCATGTCTTCCTCTTTTGATCTAGTTTGGTACTCTTCTTCCTCAAATTTCTCAATCTGCGTGACCTACCTCTCGTCTTCTTCTATTGGAGAGGTCTCATCCAAAACGATGGTGGTCCTCTCTTGCCTTGGTTGAGGCTGCTACATGTACTCGAAGCTTTCTGAATGAGTCCGGGTCAGATTCTTCAGTCCTCCAATTTGGTCTGCTAGGTCACTCCGGATAAGCAACCTAGGTGTCTAAAGGGGTTCCTTCTCAAGAAGACAGATCGTCGAAATTGGTGGTGAAATGGTAACTTCCGATGGCACTAGTTCTTGTGTTGCGTCTGGTTGCTTGGCTGGCTTTTGAACTGTCTTTACACTTCCCCGGATGGTCTTCTCCAACTGAGTTGAGAAGGGTTCAGTTGAATGCTGGAGAGTCTCCCTAGGAACTTCCGGTCTTGATGGAAGTGATAGTGATGTCGTTAACTTCATTGGAGTTTCTGTGTCAAACATCATATTCATTAAAATGGGAGAGTTGGACCCTCTCAAAATAGTATTTGGCCTTTACAAGTGCAATTTGTGAATTGAGTGGGCTAAAATTCAACTTGATGATTACTTAATTAATTCATTCAAAGTAGCAATTTCCATTAAAATGAGAGTCATGCAATCAAGATAATGTTTTAAAACAAAGATCGTATGTATTTGGTCAAAAAATGCACATCTTTTGCAACCAAGTATATATAAAATGTCATACAAAATATATTACTACAGTATACATATTGCACATGCGACTTGAATGTTGCAAGGGTAACACCCAAACATGTACTCCCCACAAACAAACCAAAGCTCTAAATCCTACTCATGGTAAGCTATAGTTAAACAATCACTAATCTAAGTCCCCAACCCCTTATTCATAAGAAAACAAAATAATATCCTTCACAATAATGTGAAAGCATATTGTAGACATATAAAAAACAAATAGCACTCTATCACATGTAGCTAAGAATATATTTGGACCCGACCCAACCAATGCTATACTAAAGACAAAGTATACGAAGCCAAACTTTGGTTGATGATTTCAATTTGAGCAGCTGGGATCTTAAGCAAACATTGGCGAGTATCCTTTTTAATTTGAGACTTCCACGTTATCATGAGAGCATTGGTTTCTTCCCAAATAGGTGGATCGGTTATATCAACCTTCCAACGTAAACCTCTTTCACTGTCCCATCCTGTGTAGAAGTCTTGAACATCTTGACTCCTCGATGTTGGGCAAAAGTACTGAATGAGAACACAATTCGGTTTCTCAAGGTTACAGTTTGGATTAGACAATGCCCTCGCAATCCAAACTGGTCAAGTGTCACCATCGGCAGGTCGAACTGCCACAAAGTAGCCTTCAAAGAGATCCCGACCCACCCTAAAGGATGGTTGTGGGCAACCCCGCAAAGGCCCAATATAGGCGTTATCCTCTCCAAACTCTTCACGATCCTCACCATCTTCTCCTACTTTGTCCACTCCAATTTCTTGAACACGAGTTGTCGGCCAGAATCCATCCTTCAAAACAATAGAGGCAGGTACTGGTTCCAGCAATGCTACCCTTACATCACGCCAATAGTGAACCAAATGCTCATAGCGCCTCTGGTATTCTCTAGTGACATTTGCATTGCACAACTTCTCCTAGTACTTGACAAATCCAAATATCCCTTTCAAAATATCTTCAATGTTTCTCATGGGACGCTGTTGAACTGGCAGCAGCACTCCACAAGGCCACAAACTTTGCCATTCTGCATCTTCTTTCCACAGCTTGATGCCTCTACCATCCTCCCCTAACCAATTCTCATTGGTGCACAACAATTTGTACTTCATGACTAGACACCCTATGGATTCTAAGTAGAACTTCACTTGTTGTGGCTTTGTATGTCCAACAAGTATCTCATCTTCGTCCACAAATGAACCTGCAATAAAATCCTTAAAATCAGGCACCTCCTCTATAAGGTGAGGGATGGTAGGAATGGATTCCACATCCATAAATGACTTCATGAGTGAGGGAATTGTAGGGAAGTTCTCCTTCCTTAGCAATATGCTCCACCTTCCAAATAGTGCATCAATATTGTCATGTGTATGACCCACAATCATGAAGTTCACATACACTTCACAAAAGATCTTGTTTGCAAAAAGTAGAGACCAAAAGCAAAAGACATATTTGTTCTTGTTGTCCTCGGTGGCATTGTCCATCTGCACATTTAGAATGGGTGGCAACGGAGTTGCTGGAACTAAAGTAATTGGCGGTGGGGGTAGCGATGCTATACACATTCCCGCGCCTTGAAGCACTACACCAAACAAATTTGACAACCCTGACCTCACAAACAATTGCCAAGAAGAAGACTTTGGTGGCTCCTCCAAATCTCGTAATAGTTTGGCCATGGAGCCAATGGTGTAGTTTGAATCGTGGAGAAACAGATCCAAGCCATAATGTGCGTAGCGCACATCTACATGACCATGCGCAATCATGCTAGTGACAGACATAGGCAACTTCACAAGCCCATCAAGTTCTTTACTCTTGTGGAAAAAGACCGGAGAAGTAGTTTTGGCATGATCCATCTTGTCATGCATAATTGTAAGACACTCATGTGGGAAATTATGTGATCGGTAACGATTTGCATAGTACAACTTCTTGTGAGCACGAACAATGGCAAGATGTTTGTCCAATCTCCACGACCACTTCAAGGCAGTATGAGACCCCGGAAAAGCACCCTTTCTGAGCTCCTGCAATTGGTCACAAACAGAGCATCGAGCAAAATTATCTCCTGGCTTCTTCACATCATACTCTAGAAACCTAATTGATCTAATCTTGATCAAGTTTGAAGTTGAGACCTCCTTCAATCTGAAGGCGGCATTGGCTTCATTGATTTTTTCAATTTGATCCTTCCACTAAAAGGTAGGCGGAAGAATCATGGAGACGACCTTCTCCCTAGACTTCAACGTATGAGCACGATGTGGCATGTGATCCGCCTCCTTCTCCAAGATGCACTTCAATGTTGCAGTTGCTTGTTAAGTGTATTTCCTTGGCTTCACCAATCCAGAATTACCGTGAGGCCTTGCCTCTTGACCGTCCTTCATGTAAGTTTGGTACCGATAAAAAGTGGCCTCCGGGACCCCAGAAATATGCATCCATGCTCGCATGCAAACATTAATCCCTTCCACTGTCACCATCCTTCGCCTGCGTGAATCACGATGAATTTGTCTATGCACATCAGTCTTCATAAAGGCTCTGTGCTTGAATGTTGAATTATGGTACATCCGTTCACAGAATGCCCAAATCTTCTCCCTCAGAAACGGTTGAATGCAATTTTGGCTGCAACAAATTTTGCTAGATACTGCGTTTATGGATTCTTCAATGAGGAGATCCTTTGATTTAAGAGAACTCTCGCAAGGGGGATTTCGGATGGAACTTGAATATGGGCGGGTAGATGTTGAAGAGGTCGGGTTCAACAAACTCTCTTGCAGACGATTGAAATTATCATGGGACTCATGATTGTGAAGGCTTGCACCATGGCAATGCCCTAGCTTAATAGGCCAAGCTATGAATGAGTACACTTGCTCTTGGGGGATGTCCACATCAGAATATGTCTTCGAAATGTGTACTGCAATACAAGTGTCTCCAAGAGGACCATTGGCACCAAGGACAAGGTCTAAGTTGACACTATAGCAAGTACCTTCTCCAACAAGGATATCTTCATTGCTGTACAAAGTGACGCACTTGGTGTTTCAGAATCAGCGTGGAAGTCCCTCACATTCTGGAATGCTTACATTCATTTCCTCAAGAAGTGGAACTTCGTCGTTTGAAGAGCTCATATTGTCGATCGGGTTGGTAGTGGAATTCATATTGTCTACACATCAAATGGAAATCATAAGACATATACAACACTATGAAGTCATATGTTCAATACAAACAATTCAGCTCAACTCAAGCTAATTCACCTATCGAGATTGAACCCAAAGTATTTCAATGTTAACTCTTATTTATGCCAACTTAGATTTCAAACAATTATGTCAAATATCATTAATGCATTGCAATATAAAGTGCAATGCACGCAATTTCATCTCACAACAATTTTACTCAATTTTTAGTCTCATTTTCATAACTAAATCATTGCCATTTAATAGTAGTCATGAACATTACTATATAAACTAATTAGCTTGATACGATCTAATCTGCAATAAAACACTTTATATATGAATATGAAACAACTTAATTAATAGTTCCTTTTTTGAGAAATCATATCTCCTGCATATCATTTCAATTCTAGACAAACTGTTACAATGAAGATTTAGGATCATTCAAATCTGAATATATAATACTCAAATCCAAGATATTCCATGGAATCTACAATATCCATAGTGTACTTCAGCTCGAATAGAGTTGAACTGCAAAGTCAATGTCAAACTAGTAATATTAAATTACCAATAATACAGTTCAGCTCGAAGAGAGCTGAACTGCAGAATCAGTGTCAGAATCAATAATATTTCATAACAAAGAAGGCAGTTCAGATTGATTCGATCTGAAATGCACCATGGGTCTCTACTCTACGTATTAGAATTATGATCGTTATATAAATTACACAGTTACACGTATATTGTCATTTTAGCTCGAATCGATCTAAATGGAGTGAAATGGATGGCATTGATGTACATGACCATTCAGATAGATTTGAGATAAATTGTTCTGTATTTTCTAGGTGCATTGAATACTATTAAATGTTCAAGAAGGACGTCTATTAATAGACATCCAAAATTCCTGGACATCAAAAACAAATAGACATTCACATTGCTAGTATGAACTTATCGAATAACGAAATGAAACAGAAAATGCATTGCAATGTGCAAAATACAATGCACAAAAACATCATCTCCAAAGAAGATAACAACGCACCTACGAACTACCATTATCTAAAAAAGAAAGCATAGCTATCAACAAGTCTTGAAACCAATTCAATGAAGAACATTGCACGTTTGCAAACAAAGTAGAATGACTCACATGAAACGCTATGCAATACAACGCCTGGCGATAGAATGCGACTGTGAACAACAAAACAATCCACGAGTCAGCAAAGTCTTCACAAAACTTGAGCGACAAAAGTTGAATACATAGAGAATGATAGAGAGGTGCACGCGGAAGCCAAATCAGATAGGAGAGAAGGATGGAAAGAGAAATTTGGGAGTCGGCATGTTGAGGTACACCCAACTCCTAGTGTGAACAAATGGCGCCAAGTCATTTCAGGGTTTTCAATGCAATGCTTTCCATTAACAATATCCCTAGAATTTCGTTGTACTTTGCGCCTCCACACCATAAATACTACATGGAATGTGGGATCAGGGAATGACACAACGGAAACTATGGAGCCATGAACTACAGATATATTCCCTTCATAATGGTTTTACAGTTCATGCTTAGATTTATTTAGAATGAAGTCCACTTGTATTGTAATGATTTCTTCATCTTAAGGGAGCGGAAATTCTCTTTCTATTTTGAAGTAAAGATAGAATCCACATTTAAAACATTCCCACCAACCGCCCAAAAATATAAATATTCACAAAAGAAAAGTTTCTCCTGGCAAGAATTAGGGTTTGTAGAGCTTTAGGGTTAGGGTTTCTAGGGTTTAGGGTTTTTAGGGTTTAGGGTTTAGGGATTCATAAGCATGAAATAATCTTTGCACATCAAAAAAATTTGGGTTATTTCAAAATTAGAAAAGTAGTTGGCTCCATGTATTTTTTATCAAAATTTCCAATGGGTATGCCAATGAACATTCTTGTTCTTTAATTGGGAGTGCTGAATTGTTGTCATAGATACGAATTTAGTACGCAATTTTGTTAAGCGTAAGAGCAAGAATAATTGGTTTGAAGGGGACCAATGTGGCACAAAAAATGAGAAATTGAATGATGGCGTGTATGCAAAATTTTGCCATATCACTCATTGCATGGTAGCACATATGAAACTCATTGTCCGATGATAGTGAATGTTACCTTCAAGTGACAATGACAATGACCATAACATACATTTCAAAGGATGTGGCTTATTATTTCCACTTTTCTGGTCTTTCATTTTCATGAAATCAATCCAACGTTCTCAATGGTTACACCCATGTCAAATAGACAAAGTTAGTCGTACTTGTACTTTCCAAGGCTTTAGATCCTTTTTAGAATGTTTAATTAACTAGTTTTAATAAATATAGAATTTCATTTTGAGGGTCATATTACCAAATATATTTTGAATAAAACAAATTCCATGTTTCCATAAATCTTTCTTGTTCATAAAATTTAATTCATTCATTTGCATATGGATTAATAATAATTCAATAGCATATGTAAATTGGAATATTCAAGTTATTGCAAATCATGAATTCTATCTCTTATTGACATTGTTCATTTTTTTGAAATATTTCCACAAGTTCCATGTTTTAGCTATTGTTGAAATGGAAAGATATGTAGATTTCCTTTGATAATTTACTTTCATACATTTGGTTATGATTAGTTGGTTTATCATAAATTGATTTCTTTAAACTATAGAAAGTAGTTACTCTTCTAGTCAATGACAATGTTTAGTATACAAAAAGAGAACACGTTCTCATGCATTATAATTATTTAAAATATTTGGAATTTCATTCTTATTTTTTGCAAGATCTTTTGGTAATGTTGCACTTTAATGCCTTTCCAACTTTGGATCCTCCCAAGTGCAAAATAAATTTGATTCATTTAATTCATTTTTTGACATTGTTATTTAATCATGAAATAACACAATTTAAATTTCGTCATGAGATATTTCATTACAAACTTTTTTTTGAAATACTTACATCAAACTTACACCGAATTCCTAATATAAAATTAGAATGTGGAGAAATAATGCAATGAAGTATTTGTTTTAGTGTTCAAAACCCATGTTTTAGGATTCAAAAATATAGTAACTACATGTATGACCATAGAATCTAACAACTTATAAGTGTTTTGAAGAACTAGGATTCACGATAAATTGAAGTTGTGTTACATTTTTAAAAAAAGGTACATGGCATTTCCAAGGTAAATTGATGAAAAAAATTCATCCTTTCCTATACAATTTAATTGTTTAACCTACTTCACAAAAGACCAAGAATGTGTAGCACATTCTAAAGAACATTGTACGGACCTAGCCAAATTTTAGTGTTGCACATGTCGGAGGATGCTAAGTAAATGCGTTGAATGTCAATCCAATTTTTTTTATTAATGAAGCACTCCACAAATATTTTATACAATAATACAAGGAAGAGAATGTTATATACCTAGACTAAACCTAAAAGAAATTAATTAATGATATCGATTATCGGATGATTATAACCCCCCTATGAATCTTTATTTCTAGTGGGTAAAAGAGTTGGAACAAAAAGTAAAAACATTACAAGAAATGGATGGATATGGAGGAAAATGTGGAGAGAAGGACAAAAACTTAAGAGACCGGGAAATTGAATCCACAAAATTTACCCTCAACTATGGTGCTAAAATCATTGCATGTTGGCACACTCCACCATGGTGCCATAATCACCCTCCACAATGATGCCACCATAATTATTGCAGGGTTACATAATTATCATCTCCCACGGGGTCATAATCATTTTAGGATGGCATGCTTTAAATACGAGAGTTCACCCATAATTATGAATACCACTTGTAAGTGATAATATGCGTTATGCACAATGTAAACGATAGGGCTTTTGGTTAGCTCATTGCAATTTCTTCTTGCATTAATGACTAATGGTTGCCCTAAACAAATAGTTATTGAATTAAAACTCTTTGAAAACAACTAAATAATGTTGTATAATTTGCAACATCCCCATACCACAAGTTCTATGTCTCCATGAGATCTTAATTACATTTACAATATGTACATTTGTATGGATGGTTGTTGGGTCATGCATTTTGATTCCAATTCGATGTCTTTCATAAATTAGATACTTCCACTACAACAAAAGGGTCATTATATTTTTGTACTAATGTTATTAATTATGGAACACCTTAGTGTAAGTTCCATATTTCCCACAAATGACAACTATGAAAAATAATTTAAAGCTTTTCTGAAGCCCTATATTTTGTACAACCTATTTTATACATTTCAATCTACACAATACAACTTCTTTATATTGAGTCATTCTAAGAACAAGAATTCATTATTGCTATTCTTCCTTTACATTGCAAAATATTTGTTCAAGGTACGTAGTTCATATTGTAGGGTTTAATCCTAAATACTCTAAATATTTGCAGATCATTGGTACATTCATCCAATTACGTTTTTGTAACCCTATTTTCATAAGTCATGGAATTGGAATGAAATAGGAATAAAGGATGGAAAAAATAAAGAAGAATTCTTCATATTTCAAGTATAGCACTTGAGTCCCTTTTCAACGAGAATCCAAAAAATTCATGAAGGGTTAATTAAAGAAAACTCTTTGTAGTTATCAAGAAACTCTTCTTTTTGTACTTCATGAATAACTCAATGAAAAAAACAATAATGCAAGTTATAGTAAAAAAACACTAGATGTACAAATTGCATAGAATTCAAAACTGTAACATCCAATAGACATAACAACAGAAGTTATTTTATTGGACGTCACAAAAAATGCATCACAAAAAATTGTGACATGTCATAAAAAACATGGGTTTCTTATAGTGATAGTAGCTAGTTTAAAAATACACAATAATTTTGAGGTATTAGTCACCTTCTAAAAAAACCCAAGATAAAAATATAATAGAGCAGTATAAAGAGGACTATTGAATGTAAAAAAAACACTTTGAATCGTTCCCCTATAGAAGTAGTATACCTAAACCCTAAACAAATTGTACTAAGTATTTGTTCATGTTTATATATTTACAACCCTTACCTTGTATTCACAAAAGAAAAAAAATTTAATTAGAGAAGGCAATTTCATGAACATCTTAACCTGAGGCCTTCTAATACTACAATTCCTTCAAAAGTTCATGGATGGAACAATTCATTTCCAATCGAGTGCTTTGATGTGCATGTGTTCATCTATTGTTCAAAATGTGAACAACTACTTCTCTTAGGGTTAAATTATGCTATCATGATCTATTAATTAAAAGATTAATGCAACAAATTTCAAAATAAAATAAAAGTAGAATACAATTGAAGGCCCAAAGTTCCCAACATCTCACCATGACACACACATCAAACCAAAGTATGAGAACCTTCAACCTTAAGCCTAGCCCCTTGTGGTTCTATTTATTTTTGTGGAAGCAAAGATCCACACTTTCGTGCCCATTTTTTTTTCCTTGGGTGTGCTATGCATTTGCCACTCATAGTTCTATTTATTTGTGTGGAAGGTTAGTGAAGACCCACATTTTACACTCCATTTTTTCCCCCTTGGTTGAGAGTATTAGTTTCCCCCTTTCCATTCTATTTATTTGTAGGGAAGCGAAGATTTCCATTTTATTCCCCATTTTTATCCTTGGTAGTGCAAAGCACTCGCCTCCTTTCAGTTTAATTTATTTGTGTGGAAGTTCAGACACACACTTTTATTCCCAATGCAATTTTTTTCCTTGTTTGTGTGTAACATTTTCCTAGTCCCACTCAATGCATTACAAAGGCTCATACTTTTTTCAATATTTTCTTCTTCTTCTTCATGCATAACACTTTCCCACTCTTGCTCAACGCATTAGAGCATTGCCACCCTTTATCGCCAAAGCTGGCCGGCCTGGTGAGAAAAAAGTAGTCCACTAGGCATCCATATTTTAAATATAAAATTCTTATCGGTAGACCTCAAGCAAACCTCAAGCACACTTCAATACTCTTTTGTGTTTTATAATTTATTTTTATTCAAATATAATGTGAAAAGTAAAAGAATGTGTTTAGGTGTGCTTGAGGTTTACCTCAAACACACCTCAACACATTCTTAAGGTAGGCTTGGATGTTTAGGGGTTTAGGGGACCAAAAATTTGAAGGGATTGATTGTGGAAAATTGTAGATGTTTGAAACATGATGTAGATCTCTTAGACACTTCAATAACTACTAACGTATAATGAAGGTAGATATTAATGTCATGTGAAATTTCTATTAATTAGTACGGATCCCCTTCATACCCCTATGTAGTGTAGAAATGTCCGGGTATCAAATGCATCCGGATATCATTGAGTGGCTGAGTATCGATCAGGGTCGGGACGTCGGGTATCGTTGATTGATTGAGTATCGGTCAGGGCCAAGTATCGTTCAACTAAATATCGGTCAAGGCCGGGCCAGGTATCGTTCAACTCCGCAGAGGTCAAGGCTGGGTATTGATTTGCAGCTGAGTATCAATGAGGGCCGAGTATTGAGCAAAAACCTTGTTTGGGGATGAGCTTCTTCTCCTTGCAGCGGCTGTAGGGTTTGGAGCGCATCGCGATTTTGTTTCCTCGATATTGCTGCGCATTTCTAAGCAACTCGTTTGTTGCAAGTGCTCCGTAGTGCTTGTACCTTTCTCGGATGTTGTGTAAAGTTTGAGCAATCTTCTCTTCTCTGTATCCTTCACTGTTTTCTTCCGTTGAGTTTGGCAAGGGTGTCTTGTCGTGGAGCTCGCGAGATTCATCCAAGCTTGTTTGCGGGGTGTTTTGCTTCTTTCTCATCCAGAGCTGCCGTGACTTGACACATTCCACATTTGCTGCACAGGTAGTGGTTGGTGTGGTCCCTAGGTGCACAAGCAAAGAAGGTACGTTCAAACCCTACCTAGAATTCGCATCATGGAATTATGTAGTGATTGCTCTACCTCATTTGCTACAGAGGTAGATGCTCTACCTCTGTGGATTAGAGAATTTTAGGGTATATTTAATGCTGGTTAGAGGGTTTAGCATTTGTTAATAGATTTTATGTTAATAGGTTCTCTTTGTTTCGTGGTTTGAAGTTTGTTTGCTAGTGCTTGTTATTCTATGATGATACAATTTGCAGCCCCAATGTCTTTAGGGTTTTGACATGGGCCATAGAAACTGACGATGCAAGCCTCGACAAATTTTTGGATGGGATTGCTGTTTGAATGAGAGCTCGCAGCTCTTGTAGTACATGGTTTAGGATTTAGGCAAATTTGCCGCTGGGGATTCACAGATTTCACGCTGTAGTCAGAGATTGAATTTGGTTTGGAACTAGAGTGTCAGGTACTTCCATTTCTTGAGTTGCATTTTCTTCATCTCTGATTATAGATGCACTTGCAATTCCTTGGTCAAGTTCTTTTCATTTCCAATTTCTAAGTTCACGAATTGCTTGAATGAGCTTGAACTTGTATGATTTAGGGTTTTGTGCGTTTTCAGCTGAGCTTCCTCTTAGTTGCAAATTGGTCCAAGTTTTTCATTTGCAACTTCCTCAGCACTTTGAAAGGTATGACTCATTCCTAAAGCTTTTAGTGTCTTCCAATTTGAAGTTTGTGTTAAAAGTTCCAACATTACATAGTTCACAGACAATCATTTAAGATTTAGGTTTCAGTTAGAGCTTCAAATTCCAGAAGCAGTAGTATAGAATAACATCTTAGCTTACTGTCATTTTAGGTCGATGCCATTTCAGCTCAATAGCAATCAATCGCCTAATGAATATAAAAGACAATCGAATTGCCATTCAGCTCGACTCGAGCTGAATGATATAATGACTAAAAGTGTACATTCAACTCGAATCGAGCTAAATAGGCACCATGGATTATCATGACTCTCCAACAATCAACATAGCCAAGCTCAACAAAACATACCGAAGATAAGTTTCCTTAATAGTTTAAAACAGTATCAGTAATCACTAAACAAAAACAAATTTGTAGAGATACTCACAGAAAGGCAATTCAGCTCGACCCGATCTAAATTGTAGGTGACTATCCTATACTTCTTAAAATTCCATAAAGAAAGCAGTGAAAATAAAGCATAGATATCTCTACATGAGAAAAAATCCATAGAATTCAAAATTGTAGATTAGCTCAAATCGATTTGAACCTATACATTCCAAATATAACATCATAACCGTCAATATCACCTTTAGTAGCTTCATACAAAAGCTAGACAATATATTATGTACTAATAATATGTTTCCAATCAATAGAGTAATAATAGAGATGGCAAGGCCTTTTCAGCTCGATTCGAGTTGAAATGCAACACGCTAACATTTTCTTACAGTCACCTCAATCCTGATAGTTAGCACATTGACAAGCATGTAGACTTTCATAACATTCAGTTTGAGTTGAACATAATTGAATGTCATTATAACCTACTACATGTCGACATAGAATGGATGATCAGATTGCAAGACTGAATATGTACTTTAAGAAGTCCAATCTTCAATTCCCAGATGATGACAATGAAACAGACGGAATGCTCATTGAAGGGGAGTACTGGGAATTCGAAGAGCCATCACAAGTTGAAGGTTGGAGTCTACATATGATCCCCTTGACAGATGAGATGTGCTTCTCGTTCAAATTCAAGAACGCAACCGTCTTCATCCAAGTTTCCACTGCTAAGACGTCGAGGAAGGTGTTGCTCATGTTTCTACAGAATCCTACCAACACCCACCAAATAAAAATTCCAGATGTGTTCAATTGTCTTGAGACAACAAGGTACACAAAGCCATGTGCATATAGCGAGCTTGAGTACAGAATTTACAACATAGAGCTAAGGATGGAGTTTTACTTGTGGCTTGTGAAGGAGTTTTGTAGTCCAAGGATGTGTCTTTTCTCAGGATTTGTAGGTGGAAAACTAACCTGTGCAGCTATGGTGAGTACTATCTCTAATGCTTATTTTAAACCAAGCTGGTTGGGATTGTTTCCATGTTCTTCATGTTGTTAAATAAGGTTTGATAAATATGCAAATGCACTCTATGCACCATTTAGATCGAGTCAAGCTGAATAGTTGGCTTCCATTCACTACTTTGTCTAACTCCTTTATCGTACTATGTCAGATGAGTTGTGTCGACGTTTATGCTTCAGGTCCAGTCGAAGAGTCAAACTGGTGGGAGGAAATCTATACTAAGGCATTAACGCTCGACAAATCAGATTTCCTCGATATTGGGTATCCGGTAAATGTTGTAGACCTTCCTGTGCATTGCAGTTCGCAAACGACACCCTCTTCTTCAAAGAGAAAGCTAAAATCTAGTCAGGATTCACCTGGGAGTCAACGGAGAGGGAAGCCAGTGCCTATCATAGAAGATATTTCTGACGATGATGACGATGATGATGATGATGGAGACTTTGATGATGAGGGGGGGCTTGATGACTTCTCAACACCAACAAGCCGTCCATCTACAAAGGTACCAAGGTCATCGCCTTCGTCCATGCTACCACTCGCAGCTATCACTCCAAAAACACCTATTGCATCCGGAAGGCCAGAGAAGAAGCGGAAACGAGATACAATCACGAGCGTCGTGAAGCAAATGGTAGTCATTCAACAACAAGCTACATAGTCTTCTGCCGACATGCAGAAGCAAAGTGAACTAGCCCTCACGGAGATGAGGGCTAAGCAAGGAAAGGAGCGACTCCAAAATATGGCAATGCATGAGGAGGCACGAAGGTGCATGGAGAACACCCAGGCATGGATGAGGGAGGAGTCGAGGCAGAATAGAGAATTGATGCAACTTCTGCTTAACAGGAATCAAGCAATGCCAATTGCGACATTGCAACCTACTTCTCCTTCTCTGCCATTGTTGATAGGGAACCATGCATTCGGCTCAAACAATAGCGAAGCTTTGAGTCCTCAAGAGCTTGAAAAATTGGCTCCACCTCTTCTAGTCGAGTCTCCAATACGGGCACCTCTTCCCCCTATTGAAGATAATGTCCCAGAAGGAACTCCGTCAACTGGATGTCAAGGTGTATTTGATGAGCGCGAAGAAGGCGGTGAGGGAGCAATGACAATTGGAACTGAGGAGATCGATGTTGGGCACAACCTGACCGTGGATGATTCTGAAGTAGAACTCGGAAGTGGTTCCCTACCCACCAGAGATCCACTAATAGGTTGTGCCCAATAATCACTTGATGTTCTTTTCTGCAGTTCTAGCTCGAATTGAGCTGATTTGTATTCTAGACTTCAAGTTGTAGATATGCTTGTAGATACGACATTCATTTTTGATAGAGCTCCACTACGAGTGGTGGTAATCGTAGAGTTCAAAAGTTTTTTGCTCCATTTTGTATGATGAATCTCGTTTCAAGAATATGTATTATACAACTTTCTCATGCAGAAAGTTCCATTCAATTTTGAATTGCAGGCCTTGAGAATCCACTTGTTTTTCTTGAATCATGCATGTCTCCTTCCGCATAGTCTTGGCCGCTATTGCTTATAAAAATTACCAACGCGAATGAAATGGTAGCAAGTGCTGGACAGTCCCCTAAACTATGTGATGACGCATTTGTGCAAAATCCCACACCTTCAACACTTGAAGGTGTGGTTGAGCCTTCCAATTTTTCAATACATAAGGTACAAATACTTTCCTATTTTCTGATCACTATAAATTCCTTGTCTCGTCGCATTCTCAAGTCGTTCGCCTTAGGCTTCTGATTTGGCATGACATCCGTAAATGAGCCACTTCTATGATCGTAACTGGCTGTGCATTCATTTGTTTGTTAGCAAGGAATCGATCCTCCAGTAGCTTGTCAGGGGGCATCAGAGGTTGTCCGTCGGCCATTGAGGTTCGGGGTGACGAAGAAATGGATCAATGTCGTTCTGGACCTCAATGGCATTCTTTGTGTCACCGAAGATTGGAAGTCCAAAGGGTCCATCAGGCAATTCAACCACCAGTCTGAGCCGCACTCTGCTACAATTGCCGTAGTTGTGGGGCCAAAGGCAGTGTTTGTCCGATCAAATTGCTCCGTGTTTCTTATGGAGTTAGAAAAGATAGCAATCATTTTGGTGTGGAGTTTGATGAAAAAATATACCACCAAAGAGATTTGTGCTTATCTCTTCCGAGACGGAGACATGCCCTTCCTCGTCCTTGGACAGGATTCGTGCAAGATTGTGAAGTGTAGGGACAAAGTTGGAAGGCTGACCTCATATAAGGAACTGGGAACAAATAAAGAGTTGTTCTTGAAAAACCTTGATGTGCTATTCAGTTTTCCTCATGGACATTTCACTGATGAGAATTCTGTAATAGTAGATGACAGCCCTCGTAAACACATTATGAATAAGCCTGAGAATGTTATGCTCTCAGATTCGTGGACTAACCGAGGCAATGGCGACAAAGATACCTTCCTCCTCCAAGTCCTACTTGGTTTTAGAGATTGCATGTCAATCGCAATGTTGGGTTGAGGTCGTTCCAATCAAATGGGCTAGGGAGAATTGGACGAAGAATGCTCTGTGAGGATAGGGGTCGTTGAGAGTATGAAAAACTCATGGAGGTGGTTTGCGGGTCATCCAATGTTAGTTAATGAAGGCTCTCCTAGGGGTATGCAGTTCAGCTTGGGCCGAGATGACATGTGGCATGTTCAATCTATGTTCTGAAGTTCTCATGCCTCTGCATTTCAGGTCACATCGATCTAATATGTAAGGTGGGGCCTTTTCGAACAATGGGTCCTACTTCTATGCTTTGTTGGGATTGTTGTCCGAATTCGTATGCATTTATTCTCTACAGATGGACAACTGTGTTTTTAATTTCCTCTCTTTAATATGTTGCAAATGGTGAGCAACTCTCCGTTTAAAGTTTTGAGTGGTGTGCAGCCATGTCAAGCATCTGCGGACTCCATCCTTGACTATGGACAATATATAATCCTAAGTATAGGGAATTTCCTATGCTCGGCACCTACCGTCAACTCGACAATGGACTTCTCTATGAAGCCCATTGAAGACGGGGTGGTGAATAGCCCTCCAAACGGGAAGCCACGCTTGCTTGTCTCATGCTCTCCATCTCCTCTTCGCTCTAGGGATCTGTGTTCCTCGTCAATGTCGCCATCTGCTACGAACAGGGGCACGCAAAGGAAGCTTTACGGAGATGCTAACTATCCAATTTCTACTCAAGAGCTAAAAATTGAAGTTCCAGACGAAGCACATGAGGCAGGTAACTCTGTACAAGTTATCCCACCCACGATTCCACGGCCGTGTGTAGCGTCTGAAGGGGGGAGATTGAAGAGGAAGCATGGTGGGTCCTCATGTAGTCAATTCTCCACTCCAAGTAGAGATTCATGGGAGCGCAAGTCCCTGCAAGCACAATTGAGGGAATGCATCCATCAAGCAGGGCCCGTAACGAAAGGGTATAGTCAAGGACTCGAAATTTTCAAGGCCATGGAGAAGATGAAGAGCCTATCGCATAGTTAGTATGTAGTTGTGTGTACTAAAATTTAGAGTAGTATAGATATAGAAAGTCAATGTGTACCCATTGCATTCAGCTATATACCATAGTTGGTGTCAAGTATGGTTTTGATATTTGTCATAACTGTGTTGAAGGTATCTGCACTATTGAATGCAGTCCTTGATCTATTACAAACCAGGTACTCAAAGTACCTCATCTTCGTTAGCTATAGCAGTCTTGCAAGTAGATTGCTTGGGAAGATGAGGGCGTGGTAATTGAATAATGAAGCGGATGCAGATCATTGATTGGATCTAGGCAAATAAGTTGTAGATTTAGAAATATGCAGGCGTCGCTATAAGCATTTTTATAAATGACAATCCAAAGAAGAGTGTGAGGATTGCAATTTATGAGAATGCTTAGTGGCGTCTGGATATTTGTTTTTCTACAACTTCCTTGCCTATATCCTGACAAAGCTCATCATGCACTTCATTCTTCAATCACAATGCCCTTGTCTTCTCAAGCAATCTACTTGCAGTGTCCAACACGTTTGATGGAGATGAAGAACTTAGTTGCTAGGAATGTAACTTATAGTAGGCCATGTGTGTACAAAGATTTGTTGATAATATATATAAAATACATAGTTATTTGCTTACTATGTTTCATTCTGGGGGTTGCAATTCACATTTATTTCATGATGTTTTGAATTTCTATATTTCTTCAAAGGTTTTGTATGTGATTGTTTTGCTTTCTAGTGTTAAGGCATCACGGATTCTTCTCACATTTATAGTAAGCAGTACTTTTAAAACTCTTATTTCAATGGAAAACTCCCATTTTAATTAATATGATGTTGTCAAAGTGGATTTCTTGAAAATGGGAAAAAATCCATGACATGGTCTGGATCAATCCATCCTAAGAGCTGGTGCATCTCCTTCAACACGGAATCCATCCTTGATGAGAAGTCAACCAAGATCCGGACTACCTTGGATTCGATGACATGTCCTTCCTCGATTAGCCGGTTCTTGACGAGGGAGGCCTTGACAATAAGCTCCACGGGTCTATCCACCAAACCGGATAGGTTCTTGACAAGCTATAGAGATTCCTTCTCCCTTTGCTTTGCTATGGCTAACTCTCCTTCTGTCTAATTCAACCTGGCTTAAAGGTCAGTCTTCTCCTTCTCCAAATTCTCAATCTGCTTCTCCTTCCATCCCAATTCTTCTGGATTCGGAAGTTTCTTGATTGCGTCAAGTATCTCCTTTGGCTTGACCTTCAACTCCTTGCTGATCCTTTTGAGAAGGTCTGCCAAGGTCTTGTGGTACTCCTATGTTTACAACACCTAGTTGGATCTGGTTTTGAAGAACCTGGAAATGTCTTCCTCTAGCTTCTCTAGAACCTTCTCCGGAATAGGGAGTTTCCCTCGTGATGCCGGATCGGTAGATTTCCTTCATCTCCAATTTGTGAGTTGCTCTTCCTCTTCCGGCTCTTCTTCTTCTTTGAATGCCGGCTCCTCTGCCTCCACTTCGTCCGTGAGGCCGTAATGTAGGATTGTAGATCCGGTGTTGTATTCTACCATTTTTGCATCACTCAAAAGTTCTACATAGTGATAGAGGTCGAATAGGTAAGGACCAATTGGGCTGGTCTTAGCCTTTCCTACATTGGCGGCAAGCTTGGAGACCACTGCTCCAATGACTTTGCCCTAGTTGACTGGTCTACCCTCCATTGCACCAAAAATGGTGTTGGCTATTGTAATCGTAACGCAGGTAGGCTTTTCCGGATAGAAGATCGAGATAAGGAACTCTAAGACATGCTTCTGCCTCCCATCTAGATAGTTACTAATGGTGTACCCTTCCTTAGAATGGGTTGCATTCGTGAACTTCCCTACCACGAACTTATCCGTTTAGAAGGCTAATCCGGATCCCTTCCTGGGGAATCCGTATACCTTTGTCCAAACCTCATCCGTCCAGGTTCCGAATCGCCCCTTCACTATCACCTCATATTCATTCGAAGCTCCTAGGATGAGCTCCTGAATCATCCGATCATTCTTTACAATCCATGGCCTAAGGAACAAACCAACACCGTATCGTGCTCAAGCCATCTTTTAACTGCGACTGGTCCCTTAGCCTTTCTGGAATGGTCAGACAGACCATCCATGCCTTAACTAATGGTTTACAAATATCTCCCTTTGCCATCGTAGACCGGAACTAACTGAATTGTTGAAACGATTTCTAACTCACCACTCTTTCAGTCAACTATATGAGCACAAAACCATTGTAGAAGAAAGAGGAAGAAAAAAAATGGGAGTGGCGGGGGTTAAGTACCTGTCATCCTATCGACTGTTCCAGAAATGGACTATTTATCCGTAATGGTTCCCTAGATTCCTAGACCGGAACTCTAGACCGTAGGCTATCGCTATCCGGGTTTCCAGAATCCGGATCCATCCTGAATCCCTTTACAGAACTCCTAGATCATCCTCTCAACCTTAATGCAATGTTTAGGCTAAGAGGATTCTAATTTTGTTTCCTTATTGGAATTTTCAAAAAATTCCAAACTATTATAAATCTATTTTATACTAACCTAGTGGATTTCAAGATTACGTCTCGCAACAATCGTACCGCTTGTCCATTCCCTCCAAGTTCCTAGCTTCCAACAAAGATGAAGATGAACAACATGGAGGCAACTGGAACACTACATCCCCATTGAAGACTAAAGGAGCAAGAACACTCGTTGGTGATTTATGGCAGTCAAATCTATTGTGGACAACTCGTTACAAGATCTATACATAGTAGATAGTTTTTTCAAATAGCTTAGTATGCTCTCTCTTTCAAGTGGATTTGGATGCATTGAAGGACAAGACAAGTATGATTGGGAAGGACTACCTAGTGGGGTGCTGGATGTAGAATGTACATTGGCCTTCTATATCAATGTTGTATTCCAAAAATAGGATTTCTTCTGAAACATTATATCTACGGATTGACCTTCCAATTCACTAGAGAACTCTACGATAGGGTCTAATTTCTCGATCTTCACAACTTTTAGACTTGGACTCCTAGGAAATATTGTAGAGACATCGCAAGGTATATTAAGGAAAACAACATGTGTGAAATATGGCATATCCACTATGGATGTATGAGATTGACGACTAAGAATCTCAATTGACGTAGCTAGCATTGACAAACAAAGTCCATAAGCTCTATAGTTCCTCGGAGGAAGGGACCAGCAATGCACTTCTTCTTCCATGGACTTTGAAACAAGAACAAATTCCTGCAATTCTCTTGATATTGAATTTTGCTCATCTTCAACAAAGATGGAGGATTCTAAGAATCGGAAGCGTACGTGGAGTAAATGAATAAGTACTCTAGTATGTTCTCCATCCTCTATTGGAAACAAAAGAGGAACCTCGTGACCATCTACTCAAATGAAAGCCATATTGTGAATATGACTGCAATAGCTTTTGGAAATGGAAGTGATACAAACATGGAAACATGAGAGGAGAAATTCAATGGCATGGAGTACTTCAATATTCACTATTTAGGGTTCCGCTTATGGTAACTTGGAATGAAGAAGTATGGTGACTGTTGGATAGGGCCTATTTAATGTGCATCCATGAAATCAATGTAGAAATGATCAGCCACCTCTTCTGGAATCACATTTTCAGATCCTTTTGAATGATTACGGGTGGCTTTGTCAAATAATCTAAAGGACACTTCTTTCAAACAATTGGCCGCCACAATGAATAAGACGATGGAACTTTTAATTTTTGAAGAAGCCTACAGCAGCTGGATGTCTAATTAAAATTAGAGTCCAAACTTTAAAGATCAATAATGTTGACAGTGCATTAACGACTATCCCACAATCCCACATTTCATAAATGGGAGTTTCAAATTTGTGCCTAAGTGCTCGAGCTATTGTTGATAACTGCGGTTGAACTAGGCTATATCATAATTGTCTCAAATCGCATAAGTAGTCCTCACTTCTCTACCCAAGGTCTTTGCAATGCAGTCGTTGAGGGCCACCTTGTGTAGTTTGGAGAGTGAGTTGTTTTATTTGTCTTTGACCTCATACTAGTAGAGATCCATAGTTGTGAACCTCCTATTTCAAAGACCAAAAAGAAGAAGAAGAAGCGTTGTTCTCTCTACTTCTCATCCTCAAGGGCATTGAGTAGATCTAGAATGAATAGAAAGAAGATTTCATCAAAGTCAGGGCAAACAACACCAACTCACCAAGTGGTTTGAGGAAAATCCTTTGTTTCAGCGAAGAGAGTGTTGGGGAGGTGGTTATTGGAATTGGACACAACCAACTAGAAGAGAACATCGCCACTCATGTAAGCATGTTTGCACCCCTCTCCTTTGCTTTCTTCTATACCAATTTTATTCAATGTTTTTGCTAGTCACCATTGTAGTATTGAGAATTTTCAATTCTTTCGGGAATTTTATAATGAAAGTTCTCCATCCGAAATATCCACAGCTTCATAGTAAACTCTTGTTGTATTGTATTGTACTCAAATCCACCAAGGGAGTCACTAGTTGATCTTGACATGCCTCAACCTTAAGGGACTTTCTTTTCTACTAAAGGTAAAATAGAGAAGTCTAGGTTTCAATGATGAGCATTAATTAATTGTAGTAAGAAACATAGCATTTAGGTTACTCTAGTATATTGGAACAGTTCCTCAGTCCATTGTGCATTGTGTTGGGATGTTTTGTTCCAAATTCAAGTAAGTCGAATTCCCTCATCACAAAGTCTTGGATGCTTGGTATGAACCTAGAAATTTTAATAATCAAAAAATCATGAACAATCTTCATAGCATGAGGGGCTTCAACATCAACATTAGTGGATTATGATTAAGAATTAAAGAGCTCAGGAAAGACGATATGTGAGTGCCCTCCCATTTGAGAGTCACATTTGGATTAATAGTCCTGTAAGTACATCCTGAAGTTTGAAAATTTGGAAAGCATAACGAACATGTGTCACTGCAAAAATTTGAGTAGAAGTACCATTATTCTCTAGAGAATGTAGTAGTCATGAATTAGAAGAATAGTGCGCATAGTCGCCGTGAGAGGCGGTTTCAATTGGCCATGTGTTGCCATGGAAGTCCCTATCACCACCAAATTGGGGACCTCCTACGAATCCGTTGAGCTCAAACTGCTAAGCCTCCACCTCATTGAAACCAAGACCTCCTCAGCATCTCTGTGCACCGGCTTTGTCTAGCAGTTGGGAAGGTCAATTGGAATTCATGTTTTCCTTTGTACTTTTGTCTCTCATCGACTGTAAGCTCATCTCGCCTTCATGTCAAATTTGCAACTAGAAGTGCAAATGGTAAGAACAACAAAGACAAGGAGTCGGCTAAAGGAGGAGGAATCCACGCAATGTAAGCATTCATTGACCAAGGGGAAACCAACACCAACAACTACCATTGACGAGGTATGTCTTGGACAAGAAATGAGCTTTACACTTTGAGGATTCAAGAGAGTAGAGGGCATGGGGTGGCATTCGGCAAATTTATTTCTTGAACACTAGCATGTACTTCATCCTCAATGTCATTTTCACAGCCTCTGAAAGGTCTAGCAGGGTCCCCAACAATACAGTACTTGGTCACCTGTGATGAGATGCTCATGCGTGATGGTGACATTCGTGAGCTTGTCGCGTCTCGCCTAGGTGGGTTGTACTTCACTAGGGGACTAGTCGCCTCCTTGTTGGGCCATGCTTGTTGGTAACTTGCACTATAAGAAACCCACAATTTTTGTGACAAGTTCATGACATGGTAGGTACATTTTTTTGGACATTAGCCATGTCACATGGATATCCAAAAAAATGCATTATATTAGACAAACTAAAAAACATAGAAAATCACAAAAAACTTGGTCTGATTTTAAGCAAATTTTTGAGGATGTCACAACAAACATGGTTTCAAAAGGTCATGAGAGGTTGCCACTTGGCTACCACCTTGCCTCCATGTCAGCGTTGATTGAGCAGATAGTACCACGTCATCAATTTTTTCATCCGGGCCCCTGTTGACGTCATTGGTGTGTTGTGCCCTGGGTCATGTCAATTTGGATGTCCACTGTGACATGCACTTGTTTTTTCTAATGTCAACAATAACATGAGGTTAATTTTTTCAAATGCCATGTAGCATCCATCGTGGACTATGGCATGTCCATAGAGACATGAAAACATCACGGATGACATCTTCTAGAATGTGTCTAATGTGCATATTTCAATTTTTGAAACATCCATGGAGACATCTAGATGTCTTTTGTGGTGTCCACTTCAATGTACGCCATATATAGTATACCATATAGAATAGGCCATTTGCAATACACCATACATTGTATACCATAGATTGTACATAATACTCTACATACAATATATTGTATGTGGCAAATATGTCACATGGCTAAAACTGCCACTTATTGTGAGTATGTTGATAAGAGAAGATCAAGGTATATATACAAGCCGGGTGGTAGGAGGAAGACAAACCATATGGGATAAGTAAACATAGAAATTTTATTAAAAGTTGAATTTCATACATAAGCATTGTAATAAACATTGTGTTGTCTCAATTGACGTATTAGAAACATCTGGATGTTTGAGTTGATGTCACAAAAACATCTGGACATTTCTATTAACGTCCTAGTTGTTGTCACAAAAAACATCTAGACATTTCTATAGACATCTTAGTTGATGTCACAAATGACATAAAAAACCAGCATTACAATTTTTAGACAATGTTTCAATTTGATGATGTGGCATGCCAAATCATCCACATTGCATGCCACATCACTCAATTGCCACCTCAACTTCCAACTATTTTTTTACAAAAACATACTATAAGGTTGCCCTTCCCCTATTTTTTTAACATTTGGTTAGCCTTTTACCTTAGCCCCAAGTAACTTCTACATATTTACCCAAAGTCAAAATTTGAATCCTTGCTGACATGGCACTAACACGTTTTTGGGAACAACGCAAAAAATGTACATACATTTTATTGGATGTCTCTCAAAACATATGCCTTTTGTGTAGCATCACGTGGTTTTTGTAGTGACACCATACGTTGTTTAGGATGTCTACCATAATTCTTCCACCCACTGTCTTATAGTCTTAGACGTCCTTATGTTAGAAAAAACATGCCATGTTTTTGGTCCGATGTCACAAAATACGTGGGTTTCTTGTAGTGTTGATTTCCTTCTTCACTGTCGCTTTTGGTAAGGATTGCCTCATAGCTGTCTATGGTTACTGATGTCTCTTCTTGGCTCTCGCAACTATTTTGGGTCCCAACATTGGGGACTTGGTTGCCTCCATGTGTGTGCCCATGCATACAAGTCTTGGCCGAGGCACGTGCCACTTAGCCAAAACCAATGATAAAAAAAAATGGGAAATTGAAAGGCCCCATTTTGGGGGGTAGCTTGAGCTTCCACTTGGACCCTAGTTAGATCTAACTATGATTACGGAGGGAGCTTGAGCTACCCTCCAAAATAGGGCCCTTTCCAAACCAATAGTAGAATTTGACATGATTCCAGTGATTGTTTTACAATGCATGTAGGGGCTGCAAGGCCTTGGTTGGATTCCAATGCCCATGGGTTATGTTGTGTTTTTTGTTTTGTTTTGAGTAGTTTGGTGTTGTACCCTTCAACTAAATAGGGAAGGCATGCCGCTTGAGTTCACTTGAGTTCTAGCTTTTTGTTTAAAGAATCTCAATGCTATTTGATTGACATTTCCATCTTATGGAGGGTTAAAGAGAATGCTCTTAGTGAATACCATGGATGGTCATCCTCTTTCAATTAGAATGTAGAAGAAATACTATTCAATTTGACTGCCTCGAAGAGAAGTTCTCTTATTGTTTCTTTATATTGTGTTGGGTAGTTGCAAGGAAACGAATCTCAAAGCAATGCTCCTTCATTGAACAAGCCAATTGCACCGATACAGATCGTAGAGGTTGGAGGTCCCTTGGAGCCAAAAACTCTAGGAGATGTGGATGTGGATGTTTCTAGCGACTTCGAGCAACAAGAAGATGAAGAGGAATACTTGTTAAGATTTGAGAATAATAAAGCTTCCCTTGTTTTTGTGTAGATGCTTTGGAGTTCACGATGTTGAGTCAAAACACAAATTGGACCATTCACCTCATTGCTAGGTGCTCTCTCAAGTGGAAGCAACTTGAGTTTTCTGCCTATAGCTCGGATACCAAGTACACCTCAGACCAACAAACTTCTATTTCGATTGTTAGTCCAAAGTTTGATGACTTTTGTCACTATGATGTCAATAATAGCTTGGGGTGGCTCGGTGATGTCATCATCTTACTTAGCTCAGACTCGGAGAGTGATGTTGAGATTCTTAATGGTTGAGTGAACTTTACCATTTCAGGCCCCTATCCAATATATATGTTATGTAGTGTCAAAGGAATGTACTTCGTTCTGAATATGTAGCCATATCTTTTAGTACGAATAAGGATGGACATTCATTTTGGAGTAAATTGTATTTTTTTGTTGGTCTCTACATAGATTGTGATAACTTTCATTTATTCTCCTACTTAAACTCTTTTTTGTTTCTTTAGTATTTCATTTGGATTTGCAGATGGATGTATCCCCTATCAATCAAATGCAAGAAGACACAATACTAGAGACTCTAGGGACCGATGACACAACACAACCTCAAATCGTTGTAGAAGATGAAGGACAATTCATAGAGGAGGACGTAGTTGATGATGAGAAGAAAGAGCTCCTAGAAGACGACTTGCAATGGCTACAAAAGGTGGACTCCATTTCAACACTCAATGCTTTGAGGATGAAGCCAGAGAAAACCTTCTAACTTTCTATTCTACTCTATGGATTTGTAGCTATGCCAATGGTCTGGCCCACACTCTCATGTGACATACAAATGTTGGAGTAGAAATTTGCTTGTGGCTATCGGGATGGGGCAACCATGTTCTACGTATCCACTACAAATGAGTTTGGCGAAAATGCGAGGTTCACATCTGAGGAGATGGATGAGAGGGATCCTATATGGAAGTGGAAGAATGATACCATCGAGGAGTATATGGATTCGGATCCTGCATTGAAGTTTCTCAAGAACTTGAAGTTCTTCATGTGTGATGGAAATCATTGACGTTTGGCATGCACTACTAGAAATTGTTGTCCAAATTAACAAAATTTTAACAATTCTGTATTGACTTGGGTAGTGCATTGTCCGTTTCAACACTTTCTGAAAGTTTTTGTCAAATTTGCTTGGAAGTTCGACTATTACTTGTTGATTATGTCCATGTATTGTTATCATTTTAAATTATTGGTTGATGAGATTAAGTATACCTTTCTTTTTTGTACACCTACTATTGACCAAAATTTTCAGGAAATAATTTTAGCACATATGGATGGATGTTTTTTCATGTGAAATCCCTTTTGGTGCACCATCCAATAAATGGCCTTTTGGAAAATCAAAATTCTAGGTTTTGTGTTAATTATTCCTAAACACAATCCAGAACAAGTCATTTTGGGGCTTTAATGTGAAAATTGCAAGGTGCTTTCTCCACATTTTAAAGATGTACTACATTTTTAAAATCACAAACATTCCAATACAAAAATTTAGGAAAAATTGAAATGCCACTTACAAATTAACAACATCATATGAAATTGCATTTATATTATAATGAAAATTCTTTTGAGCAAGTGCACCATACTACAAGATAGGCATCCACCTACTTCTTCTTCCTGATTTTTCTATTGAGGATGACCTTGGATTTGCACAAGTACTTCTATAGAGTGACTACCTACCATTTCTTCCTAATACTAAAACAGAAACTATACTTGCGGCAGGTATCCATGACTTTTACTCATTCTTCGATATAACCTTCTTCATATTGTACAGTAGTTCTATTCATAATGAATCCCAGAACAATTTTGAAGTTTACTACAATAGTCCAACTTAAACAGACCAAAAAAATACGGTCAAAAACTAAGGTAGTCTTCTTCTTTTCCTTATAAATGTGAAATATGTATTTATTTATTCCTTGCTTCTTCTTCTTAGTCTTATCATCACAGCTTCTTCAAGTCAACAGTAGGGCAACCTTGTTCTTTTGCCTACACAAAACACCAAAACATATATTTACCAAAGGCCAAACACTGTGAATCCTACTTATGATGACATATTATTGCAATCCATTAGTAAGATCATTACAAATAGTTACTTCATCATTTTCAACATGTTTTGGTTCACATTCTAGTGCGATGTACTTCAAAATTTACACACATGCATTCACTATAAATGATGACATATGTTCACAAATATAGGAATATCAATAATTGTTTGTTGGTCTTTCATCACTTTGGGATGCATAGGTGGATTGGTACAAATAAAACAAATTGTGAAAGTTAATTCAGATTCAATCAATCCTCTATATGGCATGAAATGGAAAAATACATGTACATCTGTTGCACATCATGCAGAAGAGGCTCATTGCATTCTGTTATAGCAACTACACCTAAAATGGCACAAATAAGCAATTTAGCATTATTAAACAATGTTTCCATTATTATATTGAAAATTTTAATATGTAATCTTTTTGCTAGGCAAAAAGGGATTCTAGATTATCTTAAAATACTTTTTTTGGACACCCTTCGAATAAATTGTCAACTTTCGAAGTGTTCAAAAAAGGTGCACAAAAAAATGATCATAGCTACTCATGAATAGCAAAAGTGCATTTCCTACAAGAATTTAGGAGAGTACAAATTCAAGTGTAGTTACCTTAATTCAAAACATAGAAATTCAGTAGTTAAATATTGTGTTATATTACAAGGTGCACATGCATACCATAAGTTCATCAACTCTCCATATAGTATTGATGCTGTCGTTCATGTCTGTCTCCCCTAGACAATGCTTGTGAATCCACTTTGCTTCAATCTGCAAATAACTCCTACAAGCTTGAGGGAAACTTGTCAAATTATATGGAACTTAAAATTATTTTCTTCCCAAAACTGCTTCACTTACCTTATACAACTGGTATGCATATACAAATGGAAGTCCATAAATAATCCATTCTATAACATTTCTGTAGTAAACCAAGCATGCAAACTATATAAATTTCAAATCTTTTTTCCCTCACAATTTCCATACACTTAAGTTTAACATTATCTACTACTATATTTGACATAGAAAATTTAGATGCTTTCCTGAACTTTACACTTCAAAACAATTGTCATGATTATGCAACAAACACGTAAGTACTTTTTGAAAACCACATTTTGCACTGCACTACAACGTAAATGTGCTCCACTAGTCAATTCCCTCTCACATATATGTGTTAAATTGAAGCTAGATTTATATAATCTTCAATAGGTTGTAAACTTTTGTGCATGCTATTCCTATAAACAATTTGTAATTAGGTAAATCAGCCTATGATAGGCTGAATGACTTATTTGCTTTGTTGACATTCCTAAATTTTTCTAATTATTTTCCCTCATGAAGACAATTTTGAGAAATGGAGACAACTCATGCATTTTTCATTCTCTGACAAAGCATGAACTTATGAATTTTTTTGCAACATTTTTGACTGAAATGAAATTTGACTTGGTCCATGATTGACATTCTTTAGTCTTCATCTTCCGATAATTCCCCTACGTCTCTATCAAATGTCATGGCATTATCTTCTATTGACTTGTTCAATACCTCATTCACTCCAATGTCTCTGCCTCTTGGAATTGAATTTGGAAAAGTATCAAGAGCTTTTGTTGGCACTCGTAGTCCTTCAAAGTCATCATCCCTTCCCATGGCAAACAACTCAGATTCTTCTTCCTCTTCCACTCCGCTATCAATTCTATGTCCTCTCACCTCTCTTTGTAGCACTACTTTCCAACCAAGCTCGTCTTTATTGTCCGAGAAGAATACTTGTTGACAATGAATTGGAAAAGCAAGTGATTCATATCCAGATGGTACAAGTGCTTTGAAATTTGCCATTGTGAACCCCCATTCATCCTTTTTTATAGTTGCATTTCTACCTCTATAATTGGCCTTCACCCATTCACAAACTATAAGGACAGTGCAATGCCTCCCATAGTTCAACTCCACAATTTCCACAATTTGTCCTATATATTCCAAATCTGCATTCACTATGTTCTGATCTCACCTCCCTGAACGACACGGTTGCCGGAAGATTGCAGCAATACCTAAGTTACAGGTGTTTTTCACACTTCGCTCTGCATTCTTCACTCGGAAGTAATATCTGTATGCATGCATACTTTTAAAACTGCGGGCTTGTAGAGAACGTAATTTTGATGAATCCTCCATATCTTTTGGAACAAGCACTCCTCCTATGGAATTTTCAACATCTTCTTCAAGCCACTTTGCGAACAATGAAATCTCTTTCATCCCTGGAGGATATGGAGCACCTCTCCTGCCATTCCTATGTGGGTGTCTCCTATGGAACTTTGTTCGTGCATTTGCCCTCTCTTGCCATGTCACTTCATACCTCCTTCAATGCATGATCCACTAATGTAACTCAATATTTAATTTAAATAATAGAAAAGAAGTCATTGTCATTGCACAAAAGTATAATACAAAAGCTTAAAATATAACTAATTACAAAAATATAGTTACAATTGAATGCAAAACTTATAAATGCTAGGAATTGATTTCTCCACATGTACAATGCTTTGAAAACAAGTCACTAAACATTTCATGATTGAAAGGCACTCTATTTTGGCATACTACCTATCTACATCCAAACTTCTTATGACCACCTTCTAGCAACTCTAGAAATTCACCTTTGATATTCGAAATTTAACCGATTTTCCATGGTTTTCATTTCATTCATTTCACCTATTGCTTACCATTTGCTTTTGACATTGTGAATGCTTTTCCACTTGAGCAAGTAAAATTTATTCACAATGTACCTCCTTCTTTCCTTACATCATTCTTACTTATGCATTGTAGGATACACATTTCTCAGAATTGTGCCAATCATGTTTTTCAAATCTAGCATTCTATAGAGACTAAAACACACACAAGGACAATGTACTTCAACCTCATTTTCTATTGACCTAACTTAGTCTTCATTCACACACATCAATTTTTTGGTAGCCTTCGAATAAAACTTAAAATTCAACAATATTGCACTACCTCCTACAAAAATCTACCATGTACAACACCCTCCCAATCACTTTAATGGACCCCTACTCAATGCATTCTTAGCATGCCTTTATCATGATGTCCATGCACTTGGGAAGGGGACATGTAAGTGTGTCCTTTTGTATGCTACCATCCACGTTTTTAGTGGGATATGAACGCGGTAGAATTTTAGAACTATGAAACACCACTAAAAATGCTTCACTCAAAGAAAACCGAAAATTATACTTCCACTGTCATTCTCTCAAAATTGTTGATTTCTAAAAATTATAGAAATTGCCAGAAAACTTCTACTAAGTAACTATTCAACAAATGTCTTTGGTATGTCAATTTCACCTTTCAAGACAGACATTCATACCATATTTGATGAAAAACCTAGCCTACAATAAAAGCACTTTTCTATTCAAGCTTAGATTTCCTTCATAGGTATCATGCTCCTTTCCATTACCACATGTGCCATGTTACCATCTCAATGAACTCTCTGCTCCTTTTCTATTACAAGGGCAAACCCTACTAACATTCTACTCTCCTTTCTCCTCATTGATAGGATACCATGTGAATCAAAATTCATACAAGAAAAACAATACCTCATTTAGTGTTTGTTACAACACTAGCATAATTTTTCTAAAGTGGTATTTTGTTTTCCTAAAAAAATCAAGTCACTTCCACATCTGCTACTTCACTTCATCTATGACCACAGTATAATAAAATACATTACTGACCAATCACATTATTTGCACTCAGCATGCTAACTTTATGGTAACTAATTCAATTACAAACATTGATATTGTAAACCCAATAAACCACTAGAATGAGACTAAAATCATTTGGCATCATAAGAACTTACTCACAGTAAGGCTATATGTGGGATGCATTGTCCAATATGAAGTCGTGCATTGCATTCCTCATTCCTTCAAACAACAACTTTGGCTTGCCCTTTCCCTCCAAGATCTTGTCCACCATTGTTGGTTCCTCTTTGTCGTCCTACATTCTTCTTGATGTGATGTTGTAGTCAGACATATACTTTGTAATGAACCCTAGAGCTTCCTCTATTTGGTAACCTTGAGCAATGCTGCCTTTTGGTTTTGCCAAGTTCCTCACATATCCTTTCAAGGTCTTAAAGTACCGTTCATATGGGTACATCCATCTAGTATGAACAAGTCCACATAGAAAAAGTTCTTCTACTAAGTGATTTGGCATATGTGACATGATATCAAAAAAAGGAGGCATTTCTTTTTCTAGCATGCACATAGTTTTTTGTGAATCTACCATCAATTGCTCCTTGTCACCAATGTTTATTGTTTTTGCACATAGCTTTCTAAAGACTTTGATCAATCATATAATTGCCCTTGCAAGAACTTTACTGGACATCTTCTTGTAATATAGAGGTAGAATTTGTTGTAGAAGAACATGAAAGTCGTGAGATTTGAGCCCATTCAATTTGCCCTTGCTTATTTTTGTATGAAGTGCAGATACATAATGTGTCGATGTCCTCAAATTCTTTAGCACTCTTAGAACCTTGGCTTTATTTGCTATTGACAACAAGATGTAGCCACCATGTGCAATCTATCATGGTTTGCACCAATTAGTTGTAAGTAGAGATGCGGACAAATACCACATGCTTGCATATTAGCTCTTACACCTAGTGTGTCTTTTTCACCAAATGTTGTCTTCAATAAGTTTTGTGATATGTTTTTTTTGCAATGCATCACATCCAAACCATGATGTACAAGATGATCATGGCCAAACAAAGCAAAATCCAAGTGACATCGTATAAATGTTAAAATTGACATGATGGAAAATTGGAAATAATACACTTTATAAAATAACATTGAGCTCCACAAACTTGTACTTACTGACACTGTATATCATCATGAACCATCTACTCAAAATAATGAAGCTTGTGCTCATTGCTTCCTCTTCCAGCTCTCCAATTATTTGCAAAGCATAAAGTTCTAGTTGAAGGTGTGCCTTGAATACATTTACACAATAGCTTCCTACAGAAACATTTCAAAACTTCCTCACCTCTTATGTTCCCCAGTTGTGTCACGAGTGAATCTTAGACACTACTCTCTAACTCTACTCAAAGTAACATACCCATATTCACATGAACCTATAAATAGAATAGCATGTAAAAAGTGCAAGGGTAGTAGTATCCACATCATTGTATATCCAATATGAACTTTATCACTAATTCGATAAAAAAAATTCTGTAAACAAAGTAAAAATTGTGAATTGCTCATACCACAATACAATTGCTTTACCTATTCATTTATTAAAACTTCATGTCAAAATTTTGGAGTCCCAATACCTGAATTCCACTTCCACTGTAGCATAGTCGTAAACTGACTTCCGAAGTTGATGACCCCATTCCCCTAATGTTTGTAAATTTAAATTACATTTCAATCATTAATCTAAATACATTCCAAGAGCTCCTGTCCTTTTTCCTGAAGGAATTCTTCTACTAGAGCTTAACAACATCCCATTTCTTTGTCCCTCTAAAACACTTTTGAAAGGAACTCTTTCCTCCTTATGTTACCTAATGGAACCTCATGTGAAGATGACAAAGAACAATAAACAAGTTCCTATAATAATTTAGTCTCCCATATTATTGGATTGTCTTATTCTTTTTGTTCAAAACAACTTCATGCACTAAAACTCCCCCCTTTGACTTGTATGGGCCTACAATGTCCTTGAAACCTTACTAACAATTCACTCAATTGGTGGTAAGTTCTACACATTTTCTATTGATCAAGTCCTCACTTTCATGAAAGTTCATGAAAGTCAATGAATAATAAATCAAACAAATTCAACCAGAAAGCATTGTACACATTACTATAAGCATAGTGAAACAGTGTAGTTCATTGCATATGAACTAACTGTTGTAATTATTGAGAGGTCCAGGAATTCTATTCTCATTAGCTCCTTCAAAAATTACCACTAGAGAAATAGATTATCATAACCCACTTTTGTCTAAATAGTTTACTACCATATTATATAGTCATGTAAATTCTTCAAGGCTAGGATTTTCAAAATTTGAAGGGACACCTAAGTCACACTTGAAGCATGGTCCACATACACTAAATTACTACATTCTTTGCACTGAACTTGTAGAATCAAACACGGTAGACATTTTACCCATATGTCTATACAATCTAAATCCTTCTTTTTATTTCTAATTATACCACAAACTTGCAATGCTCATAATCATTATGAAAATACTTATTGTCCAGTAAGGAAGATTATTTAGAGCACTACAAAGCTTCACACCATCGAGCTTCAAGGGGTCATCATTAGAATTCTCTACACCACCATTTGCAAGAAAATTAGCTCTTTTTGTACTCCATCGAAGAAGTTCTTTCCCTGTTGGTTTCTTTGGAGCTAGTTGCCACTCTTGCTCATTATTAAAGGGGGTCCTCTCCCTTCGAAATCTGTGACATTTGTGTAGGTAACATCAGCCGCCTAGGTATATCATTTTCCCAAGAAGTGTGGCATACTTAGTACATGTTTTAGGACCACACAAAGGGCATCCTTTGTATCCATGAACTTATTGTCCTGATAGAAGTCCATAGGCATGAGAATCATTCATGATCCATATTAACATACCTCAAAGTGTGAAAACTTGTTCTCTGTGGCAGCATGAAATTCTAATTTTTTTGGTTTTACTTAGTAATACTAACCGGATAGCTAGATAAGGGTATCCGGATTTGGTTAAGAAACCATAAGGAGTGGAAATAGAAGTGGAGAATGAGTTAGCGACAAGATCTACTCCATCTCGTTTCCAGAGAATAAATGGATAAGAGCGGATGTTGGACCGGATAGGTGACGGACCGGATACCTTAGACGAACCGGATCCGGATTAGGTCGAGCTGAGGTGGTAGTGGGATCCAGCTAGTATAAATGGGCTGGCTTGGCCAGTCACACCCCTTTTCACTGTTTCATTTTCCAGCGCTTTCAAGCTCCTCGTGTCTGTCAGTTACAGCATTCCGTGTCGGTCACTGTTTCGAGTGTTTTCACGAGTGTTGTAGTGTCCGCTACAGTGTAAGTTTGGTTTCCGGTTGAGATCGGAGAGAGAAGGAAAGGAACGGGACGTGCGGCTAGGAGAGCAACAATAAGGTAGAATCGGAAAGGGTTCCGAGTAGCTCGTCCGCGACCATGCCGTAGCTCAAGAGAACTAGAGGTCAGGCTAGTTCGTCGTCAGTAGTAGATGTCAAACTCCGGAAAGTAGTTCCGGTTATCCCTTTGTCAGAGGATACCCGAGCAGAACTCATGGATGACTTGAACTCCATGGGTTGTATAGGGTTTGCAACCAAGCCCTGGGGGTTCAAGGAGGAGATTTTCGTCCGGGAACTCTCAGGGAAAGTGTCCAATGAGTGGGATAATACTCTGAGAGCAGTTCCGCCTCTCTAGACGGAAGAGGTCTGGAGGTCAGTTTACAGCTTCCGGCCGGGAGGATTTGGGATGGCCAACCAAAAGGACGACTTCGTTCGAGGCAAGTTCGAGGGTGCGATAAATCCGAAGGACGGATACACCATTGAGGACTGTAAGGATGAGTGAAACCGCCGACTCTTATAGTTCCTCGTTCCGATCCTCCATCCAGAAAAGCCAACAAGGGTAACCATTACCCTTGCGAACACCATTTTCGGGGCCTTGAGAGGGGACCGGAAAGTCGACTAGGCCCGGATCATTTTCGATCTAGTGATCTAGTTAGTTAGTAGAATCGGAAAGAGTAGGGCAACTCTAGTGAGCCCCTACTTAATGCACCTCTATCAGTCCCATCAACTCCTGAATGATAGAGAGGACGGGGTGTGGAAGAATCAGTAAGTAGTGCTGAGATATGGAGAATCAGGATCGGATTGGGAGAGCGAATCCGATACTGAACCGGGAGAGGATTCAGAGTCGGAAGACGAGGAGGCGCCAGTGCCGCCGGTCCAGCGTCACAAGACTACCTCCTCCAACAAACGAGGGACACCACCTGGGCCCAACACTCCCGCTCCGGAAGGGAAACCGGAAGAGGAGAAGGCAGTGGATCCCAAGGATCCGTTCCAACCCTTGGTGAAGGTCCTCTGTGACATCTGGATGGATTGGAAACGCAAGAGAAGGATAGTTGTAGCCATCGGGTAGTTGGTGGGAGTAGCACCCGACCGGGAGCTACCGGAAAAGGTGGTGGGTTGTATCTCTGATCCGGTCGAGGCCCGGAAGCAAGAAGCCGAGATTTGCCGGCTATAAGAGGAGGTGGATCGGATGAAGACGGAGATCCTGGTGCACAAGGAGAACTTCGCAGCCACCAAGTCTATTGCAGAGGATGCTCGGTAGATGATGGAGCAAGTGAAGGCCATGTTCGAGGAGACCGGAACGGCCCTCACCAAGGCCAAGTTGTTTGACGAGCAGGTGCACGAGGAGAAGAAGCTATCCAGTTCCTGGATGGTGCGGATCCTCAACGACTTTGCCGAGCAGGTAGAAGCAGCAATGAAGGAGGCACGGAAGGCAGCGGACCAGATGGAGGAGAGTACCCGGATACTGTCGGGAGCAACTTGCTCCCGTGGTATTCAACTCTCGGATATCTCTCTCCCGAATTCGTTCTCAAAAGTGACAAGAGGCGAAGGGAAGGATACGACCCCCAAGTCCAAGAGAACAACCTAGGTCGGCACGCCTAGAACCGCCATCGACTTGGACTCACCACCCGCGTCCACAGAAGGCAATCCGGTTCCTCAACCTCAAGAGATCGAGAGGAGTCGGAACCTAAACGAGGTTTTTGAGTAGATGGACCCGGGAGCGGACAGCGCGACCATCAAATTGCGAATAGGGACTTAGGATGTACAGAGTAGGTAGAGTAGGAACGAATACGGAACCTGTTCCGATCCAGTGGGGAGTAGGTAGGACCGGAAAATCTAACCGAGATGGCGGCGGAACTTTCGCAAGTTTTCCCGCCCATTTGTAACTTTTTGAAATGTATACAGTCAGCGCCCGCGAGGGACGTTGGGAGTCTTCTTTTTGCAATTTCTGTTGTACCTTTGTATGCACTCTGTTTTTGTGTGTGTCTCCCAAGCTTGGCAAGTTTTGCATGATGTAGAGTTAGGAAGGCGTAAGGCAGAGTTGTGATTAGATTTCTCCCCTTAGTGCGAAAGCTTCCGATCCTTAGTGTGTGTGCAGGTTGCGTAAGAGTTGGGAGTGTATTTCAGTGCCTCAGCAAGATCTAGGGTTTTGAAGTTTGGTGAGATAGCCGCTGTTAGGCTAGGCGGATAGGAAGGGTATCCTTAGTCGCGCTAGAACTCCTGGACGGGTAGTCCGGTTGAGTGTCCGATCTTCTGAGAGGTCTCACCACCTTAGTTGGTAAATGGAATGATCCTAGTTACTGTTGGAACGGACGAGTACACTTGTAACCACCTAGCTTCGCATGGGTAGGAGCTGGCATTGAGGTCATTGTAGTAAGAACGGATCGTACGGGGGATCTCTGTGTGACCTGCATTCCGGATTGCTGTGAGGGATCAAACCGGATTCGAGTTAGTTAGGAAAGGAGGGGAGAGAACAGTGGGTCTTCAACCACTATAATCCGCAGAAGGAGTGGTGGGCCTACCACTCAGAAACCTAAGTGACGAATCCTTTGATGGTCCAACAGAGGCAAAACTAAACCGGAAGAGTGTTGGGAAGATATGCGAACCAGTCGAAGCGGATTGGTTCAGAGTAGTACCAGGACCGGATTTGTTTAGGTCCTGGAGATTGGGAGAATTGGGTTTAACGAAGGATTTATGAATCGGGTGGGAAGTAATCCAGTCCTGATCCTTTGGGTGGTTGTTTGTTTCCGGTTTTAGATCTAGGACCGGAAAGGAAGTGTTAGAGGGTGAAAGCGCTTACTCGCCCAAATCAAGTAAATACTTCACAGAATCTCGTGGGTTCGATCTTTAGAGTCACTTTGTTATGCTCTAGAGTGATTTTTGTGAGCATAATAGGGAATTTACTTATCCTGTGCTACGACATGGAGGTTAGATCCGGAGGAGGTGTTGTCTACAGTCCTAGGCCATAAACTCGATGAATGAGTGCAAGACTTTTGGCAAGGAGGCAATCTCACGATTTAGGAGAAAGTAGTGGTTCTTAAATGTAAGAGAGGCTTTCCTTATTCTATTATGTTTAATAGTATAGAAGTATATCGAGTGTCGCTTGAATGTTATAAGGGTTGAGTACTACTAGTAATTCATTGTACTCATGATGAATTTTGATTTGTTTTGAAATTCTAGATATATCCAAATATCAATATAGATAGATAGATAGATCTTTGAATTAATTATTTATTTTTGTTTCTTTTAAATTCATGCTATTATGATTTATGAAGGGTACCTTTTTGTGAAGTATGTTTTTTTCATGCTCATATAGAAATTTTTAATTATAAGACCCTTTGACAAAACCATAATTTTTTGAAATCTCCTAATTCCATCCATAAATCCATATTTTTTCCCACCTCTCTTGAAGCATTGAACGTTATCTACCTTGTCCATCCGCCCGTCCACTTGACTGGTCGGCCTGTCTGCCTAAATTGCCTATCCGCCCGATCGATGGTCTCTCCCTCCTCGCGTCCGCATTGTTCAACCGCCCGTCTGCCCGTCCCTACGTCACTCCATCCCCGTGTCCGCATTGTCCGTCCGCCCATCTGCGCGACCGCTTGTCCGCTCGACCGCCCATTCGCAATGAGTGCGCCGTCCACCACGGAATCAACTGACATCGGATTGCGTGTTCTGTGGATTCAAAAGTGGTCTCCAACGGTTAGGGTCAGTTGTCGCGAGCTGCAATCCTAGAAGTCACCAGGTTAGTATTTAAAAGTGTATAATTATATAGAATTTTTCAAAATTTCTACTAGGCAAAAAGCATTAGAGCTCTCTTAGCCTAAACATCTCATCATGACTAAGAGGATGCTCCAGGTAATTCGTAACGGGATCCAAGACGCAACCAGAATCCGGAAACCTGGATAGCGACAGCCTATGGTCTAGACTTCCAGCCTAGAAAAATAGGGATCCATTATGGGTAAACGGTCCACTTTAAGAATGGTCGGTAAGATGACGGGTACTTAACCCCGCCACTCTCATTTGTTCTTTCTCTTTTTTCCACAACTGTTTTGTGCGCATGTAGTTGAGTGAAAGAGTGGTGAGTTAGTGATTGGGTGAGGAGCTACTGCGTGTTCAGATTTCAGTGTAGTTTGCAATAATAGAGGGGGATATCCGGAAACTGTTAGTAATGGGGCAAATGGTTTGTCCAACCATTCCGAAAAGGTTGAGAGAGCAGTCACAGCTAGAGGATGATCTCAGTGAGACAGGGTGTGTCGGTTTGTTCTTGCGGCCATGGACCAAAAAGAACGACCGGATGATTTAGGAACTGATTGTAGGTGCTTCGAACTAGTACGAGTTGATAGTGTGAGGGAGACCCGCAACCGGGACTGACGAGGTCTGGGCTAAGGTTTATGGATTCCCCCAAAAGGGATCTGGTTTAGCTTCTCGGACAGACAAGTTTATAGTCGGGAAGTTTAAGAATGCAGTCCATTCTAAGGAAGGGTATGCCATTAGTGACTGCTTGGATGCAAGACAAAGGCATGTCCTAGAGTTCCTCATCCCCATCCTCTATCCGGAAAAGCCTACCTAGGTTACGATTACGGTAGCAAATACCATCTTTGGTGCTATGGACGGTAGGCTTGTGGATTGGAGCAAGGTAATTGGAGTAGTGGTCTCCAAGCTTGTTTCCAACGTAGGAAAAGCGAAGACCAGCCCCATAGGTCCGTATCTATTCCACCTCTACCACCATGCAGAGCTCCTGAGTGATGCGGAAATGGTAGAGTACAATATCGGATCTACCATCCTCCAATACGGCCTCACAGAAGAAGTAGAGGCAAAGCAATCGCCGATAGAGGAGGAAGTGAATCTGGAAGAGGAGGAACAACTTCTGGATTAGAGGCGACGAAAGTCCACTGATTCGACGTCTCGGGAGAAACTTCCGGCTCAATAGAAGATTTCAGAGGAAGAAGAAGGTGGCATATCCGGATTCTTCAAGACCGGGTTCAACTGGGTACTACAAGCACAAGAGTACCACGAGAACCTGGTGGGTCTACTATGGAGGATCAGCCGGGAGTTGAAGACGAAACTGGAAGACATCCTTGACGCATTGAGGAAACTTCCAAATCCGGAAGCGCTAGAGAAGAAGGACAAGCACATTGAAGGCGTGGAGAAGGAGAAGGCGGACCTTCAAGCTAGACTGAGCTGGGCTCAAGGGGAGATGGCAACAATGAAGCAAACGGAGAAGGAAGCCCTGCAGTTGGTGAAGAACCTATCCGGGTTAGTAGACAAGCCGGTTGACCTTGTAATGAAGGCTGCTCTCGTGCAAAACCGGCTGGCAAAGGAAGGGCACCTTACCAAATCGAAGGTGATCCGGATTCCGGTAGACTTCTCCTCCAAGATAGAGTCTACGTTGAAGGAGATGTGTTAGCTACTTGGACGGTTCGACCCTGACCATGTCATGGATTTCTCCAACTTTCTAGAGATCCACTTTGATAAGGAAACTCCAGAGAAGCTGACAACCTCGATGCCACTACCGTCGAAACCGGAAGCCCCACAAGAAACTCTTCGGCATTCAACAGAATCCTTCTCCACACAACTCGAGAAGACAATCCAGGGGAGTGTGAAGATAGCGCGCGAGCCAAGTATGCAGCCAGAAGCGACACAGGAGTTAGCACCGCCGTAGATTACGGTTTTGCCACCTGTCCTAGTATTCCACCTTCTAGAGAAGGAGCCACTTCAAACACCTCACACCCAGACTAGGGGTGAACTGACGGAGCGGATTGGAGGATTGTTGAATCCGACCGAGACCCATCTGGAAGGATTCGAACACATGCTACAGCAGCACCAACCAAAGAAGGAGATGGACCCCATCATATTGGATGAGATGTCTCCAGGCGAAGAAGATGAGAGGGAGATCACTCAAATTGAGAAATCTGAGGAAGAGGTGTACCGTACCGGATCGGAAGATGAGGAGGAGGAAGAAGGCGAATACTCACCTCTGGAAATCTGGAAGATCTAGACCTGGGTAGCATTACAGATGACACCAGTGAAGGCAACTCCAAAAGCAACTCCAAGGTCATCCACGAGACCACCAGCAAGTCAAGGCGAGAGCAGCTAGAAGAAAGCGCAGAAGGTGAAGTAGTTAGAATTTTAGGCAGTTAGTATTTGAATTTTGAATCGGATCCGGATTTCTAGGTATAGGACCGGGTTCTAGATTTGTAGGATCTAACTTTTCTAGGTTTCTTGGGAAGTCTATGAGTGGTCACCTGGATTTCCAGGTGCCTTTTTGGCCTTTTTAGCTTTGCTTGTTTTGAGTTTTTAAGTGAGGGGCTAGTTTGTTGTGTCTCATTCCATCCTAGCGTTATTATTTGTGTTTTGTCATCCTTTCTTTAATCTGAGCCACTAAGTGGACCCTTAGAAATTGAACTGTCATATATCCATCTTTCCGGTGTTGTCTTGTGAATGTGTGGAAGTGTAAGGGAGGAGGAGGAAAGGAGGAATCTAGATCTGAGGGGACTTGGATCTGAATCATGAGGAATGTTTGTAACGTAGTCTAGATTAGTGATTTTGGTCTTGAGCACGTGTCTTTAAACTCTTCGAACGGGAATCCGATTAGGAGTGGTGTGCGTGCAAGTCCGGAATACCAGGGAGGGTTCCATGCGGAGATAAGCAACCGCCAGTGGAAGAAATCCCCATACCACTTACCAGAAGGTGAGCCGAACCCTAGAATCAGTCTTGCAAATGACTTACAATCCTTGTATCAGTTCCGGTTTCTATTGGTCTGTTGTTGTAGTGGAGAAGACTTGTTACGGCTCTGAGTGACCTGCCTTCCGGATTGGCCATCCGGAAAGTTGTGAGAGTGTTTCCGGTCTTATCTAAGGCAATAGTTGGTCTAAGAGTGTTGTGTCGTGTTGAGAGAGAAGAGAGTGTGACGAATACGAGTGGTGAGTCCCTACCCCTCTATACAATCAAAGGCAAACCCTCTGAGGGTAAAACAGAGGTACCAAAAACCAGTGTTAGTGTGTGAAAAGACGGATCTGCATTCCGGATAGTAGAGGATCCGGATTGAATTCTGGAAAAGTAGTGTTCCGAAAGAGAGAAAGGAAGAGAAAGGAGTGCTTAAGTCGGTAGAATAGATAACCAAGGCTTGCAGCAACATACTAGAATCCCCTGGGACGATATTTCAAGTTAGTTTACACGTGTTGGTGTTGTAAATGGTATTTACCACACGCTACGTGTACAACACCAGTTTTAGAGACTATAACTATAGGAAAGAAGTCATTTGAGAGCACTCTTGAAAAACTGAACGCTAAGATTTCCAAGGGCTAGGAGCTGCAATTTTTGTGTCCCTTGCTTGGTAATGTATAATTCAATGGATTTGAGGGCCTTGATTTTCAAGGCTTTGTGTACTCATTTTTTATTATATTTGGACATTGTTCATTTAGTCTTCACATTTTGAATTTGATTCCAATATATGGAATTAAAATTTGTGACTTGTCACTATGAGCAAGGATTGGTCTAGTTGGTATGATATCCCATCAACTGGTAAGGTAAAGTACAAGGCTTGCAACTCAATGTTTGCCAAGAAAATAAGCCATATGTTGAGCCATTTAGGATATGAAGGCCCATCAAGTGTTTGTGATACAAGAGTGAGTCTTTGTTCGCAATTGACACCGGATGTTCGAGTCCTATTTATTCGATCTAATGGGGCATTCCCACGAAGATTGATCATTGACAATGTAGATGTTGGTAGCATGTGTATGGTTGGGAGTGATTTTTCAAATGAGAGGGATATGGCGCGTTCTACTCAAGAGGACTCATGTATAGCACTAGAAGAATTTCTTGGTGTAGGATCCGAAGTAAACTGAACTACAAAAACATTCAGTGATCGTGAGACTCCTAGGGCATCATGTAGTAGACCTCAAAGACAGAGTAGTCTAGTAGGTGGCTTTGAATCTGCAACAAAATGCAATTTGAATGTAGTGTGGGCCAATTTCTTTTATGCGGCAAACATACCATTTGCCTTAGCTCAAAATCCAGCATTTAAAGAAGCAATGAAAAAAATAGTTGAGTGCTATGGGCCCTACACTCCACCATCGTATCATGATTTACGCCATAAATTGTTTGAGTAAGCGAAGACCGACATGAAGACAAAGCTTCATAATAGGACCGAACATAGCATTCGGAAGTTTGGAGCAACATTGTCTATTGATGGATGGAGCTCGGTTACCAATCGACCATTGATAAATGCCATGTTTGTATCTTCTGCAGGTGAGCAATTTTTGGGATCGGTGGATACAAGTAGAGTCGAAAAGAATGCTCCTTTTTTGACCTCTATCTTGGAAAAGTTTATAGAACAAGTAAGCCCCACAAATGTTGTGCAAGTGATAGCAAACAATACTCTTGTAAATCCGGCAGCATAGAATATGGTGTCGAGTAAATATTCGCACATTTTCTTTCAAGGTTGTATGGTCCACACCTTGAATTTGTTGCTTCAAGATTGGGAGAAGCAAGAATGGATGAAGGTCCTAGTAGAAAAGGCCCATACCGTTGTGAAGTTCTTCAAATTGCGGCAAATGCCGCTAGCTATATTTCAAAAGCACAAATGAAGAATAGCTTATTGATGTCGGTGAAAACAAGATTTGCCTCAAATTTTTTCATGATTTCTCGTTTGTTGAAGGTCAAGTGTCACGACCCTAATCACAAGGTGTGCCCGTGCCACCTTGATGAGCAAGGGGGACATTGGGGGTGACTCCCCAAGCCTTGCAAGAGATGAGGTGAGGGGGACTAGGAGTCCCGAGCGATCAGAGAGATGTAGCGCTCTGATCCGGACGAATTTGGGGGTGTGTGATACATGCTTGGAAAGGTCTTGAGAAGACGCTTCCAGCCGTCCAAAGAATGCGTGATTTGGACTTGCGAGTCAAAAGTTATGGGCGTTCAAAGTTGAGGGTGTCCCGGTCGCGCCGGGAGTGTCCTGAATCTTTGGAGGGCGATAACTTTGCGAGTACTTGTCCGAATGGAGCAAGTGAGCAGTCCATAGGCATCTACGTGTCGCGTAAATGTCGAAAATGGGGTCGCATGTGCAATTTGGATCCCGGACCGCAAAGTTATGCCGGGTGGAAGTTCGAGAGTCCCAAACTAGTGCAAATCGGGAGAAACGGGGTGGTCTTCCAAAACCAAAGGGTGTTTGGGAGTCCCCCTTGACATACAAGAGGAGGGGCTGCCGAATCCCGCAGAGAGTACTATGAGGAGGGGTGGTCTCCTTCCTCACTCCCGGATGGTGCCATGGTGAGCCTAAGTGACCCCGGATGGTGAGGTTAGTGTTGGAGCCTCACCACCACTTGTGTGTTACCATGGAGTGCTTGTGCACTCCTTGATACCGGTTGGGTGGTGTCCCTCTCCACACTAGGCCATGGTGTAAGTCCCGTTTGGTGAGTCCCGATTAGTGAGTCCCGAAATGAGTTGGGTTGGGCCTAGTGGGGAGTTGGGTCCCATTCAAAGGCGGTTAGCACCGGTGGGAGTAGTGCCTCACCAAGTACTTGGACATCAATGGAAGTTCCGCCCCATGTCATCAAATGACATGCCCGGTGTCTTATGGAAGTTAAGTATTGGAAGGAAAGGATTGGGAGTCACGGAGGACTGGGGAACCCCATGACTTGAGTTGGAACCTAACATTGTGGGTGCGTGGCATGTGCAGTGTTAGGAGAGCGTGAACCTTGGTGGCATTGAGGTGTTAAGTATTTGGAAAGTGAGCTTAAAGTGGTAAGTGTCACTGAGGGGCGCGACATCAAGGCTAGATTGCAACAAAGTGTGGTGGATCCACAATGGGTAGAATATGTGCTCAAGTTACAGGACACGAAGAAGGCAAAATCTCGTACGGAGTCTCGGGAAGGGAAGACAATTTTAGATGAGCATTTTTGGGCCCATGCCACTAATTTTCGAGAATTGATGGCTCCTGTGGTGTTTGGTCTATGGCATTTGGATGTGAAGACACCATGCATGGGCAAGGTATTGCACATTATGAGTAATTTAGAGAAGCATGTCTTCTCTTTACAAAAAGAGCCCTTTGATTTGTCCTTGAACGTAGCCATTCCTATCAAAAAGTTGTTTGGTAAGCGACGGGAAATGGTAGAGACTGATCTACATTATATAAGAACTCTTTTGAACCCTTAACTTCTTCACGATAAAGAACTAGCCGACAATCAATATGCAACAGACGCATGCAAATGCGTTATCAAGAAAATATGTCAACCAGGAACTTATCTTCATGTAGTGAAGGAATTTGTAGCATTTCGACACCGAGATCCTCCGTTCCATGACATGTTGGATCCGGCCAAGCAAAAATTGTCGGCACATGCTTGGTGGGATTTTGAGGGTGCATGTGGCAAGCTCATTGCTCCAATTGCAAAGAGGATTTTGACCCAACTGGTGTCATCATCTTCATGTGAATGAAATTGGAGTAGCTACTCTTTTGTTCAGAACAAATCCCGAAACAAGTTGAGGCACAAAGAGCAGCGGATTTGGTGTATATATATACCAATTCCAAAGTCATAGCCGCATCGAAGGAGAAAGATGAAAAGAAGTGGTACCATGACAACGTGGAGTCCGAAGATTCGGAAGGGCCTACCTCAGAAGACGAGGATGATGAATCTCTATCTGATGATAGAGATGCTGTGAATCATGATATACACAATTCTGATGAAGAAATGTTTGAGACTCTTAATCAAAACAATGAAGACTTCGAGTCAACAATGGAGACATGTATGAGTTTCGATCAGATGAGGATGATTGTAGGCTTGATGATGGTGTACCTTCGATAGCTAGATTTGTGGATGGAACCGGATTCATGAGTAGCAAAAATCTTCTACCAAAACATGGAGGATACATATGTAGAGATAAGGGTGACCAATAGGACAACGGTTGTGAATGATGGGAGTCTTGAAAAGAATGAAGTGATTCCTATTTTCGATGCTCCATCCACAATAATAGCAATAGAAAAAAATGACCAACATGAAGACAAGGGAAGATGTGAGGTGAATGTTCAGATGAATGTGTGTAATGCAATTGGTGCATCAATAGTGATATCAGCAAGTAAGAAATGTAGGGAAGCAAATATTGGAAATGCCAAACCACACAAAGTACAAGACAATGTTGAAGCACGTTCGATGGAGTTAGGCAGTCTAATTTTTGTCAACAATGGTGTTGGCAAAATGCACCTCATGGAAGATTCTCCTGAACCACCACATAGCACTCCTCCACGTGCACTATTTAAAAGCGATGCCACGACATTGGATGGTCCAAGGAAATCATGGCTGGAAAAAAGACTTTTGTCTCCTACAAAAGAGATGGGTTCTGAAGGCAATCCAAGTCGAACCATTTTATCATGTACCAATGATGATAAGGATGAGACATTGGCTTCAATGTTTGTTCAACATCGGGGCCATCTACCACACCATTCTTTGAAATCATTAGGCCAAACATCGCAATCTTTGAATGCAATGCAGTTAATTATTCAAGGAGCGCCAAAAGTAGAGATATGAAAGGTTGAAGACTCCATCAAACCTTGTAAAAAAAGAATAATGCAACCCTTCGCTACCTCCCTAACCAAGAGATTGAATGTGGGTAGAACCCCACTTGATACCTATGAGGTTTCTTCAAAAAGAAAAATGAAAACAATCCCTAGCCTTAAGGAAGGCATTGGTAAGTCTATATTAAGAGCCAAAATGGAGAAGAAGACCAGTAGATCAATGAGATCATTGACATCTATACAAGTACAAGGAATGAAAATTGTACAATCTTCATCAAATGACATGGAAGAGACATCTAGCGATGAAGACGACAGATGGAGAACTAGATGTGACAATAGCGAGGCTAAGGTGAAAGGAGATAGTGATTACAAGCTTTAGAAATTCAAGGGATGTAGGCTTCGGTGTTTAGGTGCTCATGATACATCAAGCATGTAATGGCAATTGATTGTTTGAAGCTTTCATTGCAGTTGGAGTTTGCTTATTGTTGTTGAAAATATGATTATATTTTTTTGAATTGCAAAACCAAGAAGAAGTCCCCCCAAAATTGATTGTGTTCCTCTTTCTTTGTATGAAGCATGATACATTGCAAGATACATATATAATGCAACAATTTTGACTTCATGATTGTCATAGAATTATAGATTTGGTAATTTTCAAGGTGAAGAGAATTTTGAATTTTTTTTTTAATCCTTTCCCTTGATAATTCATAATTGCAATTATAGTGTACAATTTCTTTGGTTGAGTACACTACAAAGGATAGTCCATATGTTATTGTAAAAAGCATTCAAGGATTCAAGGTTTACTTAAAGCTTTGTATTAAAAAAATAAGCTCTCTTCAAAAATACAAAACGTCAAGTTCAGTTTCTCTAATAGGTGAGCAAGAAACATCATTTCATTTTAAAGGTTTAGGAGATGTCACTTGAAGGTTTTGAACTTTTGAAGGGTCAATTTTGAATTTAGGACAGAGATTTTCATTGTGCACCTTGCAACCTTGGTACTCAATGATCATCTCCATCTTAAATTCAATACTAATCCTCCAAATCTTTTAGGTCCATCTCCTAAACCTTTAGAATTAAATCACTTTCCCTCCCACATACAACAAGGAACCAACTTGACGTTTTCCTTTTTTTTTTTTCTTATTAAGGTTTGCTACCAAACGCAACTGAAATGATCTCATTGGGGATTGAACTCAAGACCTCCATAGAAAACCAATACTAGCTTCCAAGTATTGCTCGAAGATGCCTTGAAGACTCGAAGGTCATCATGACTTCTTTTTGGATGTTAAAGGTTGGATTTGTTGCACACTTATTAAGCCTTTTGGGGATTCTAAGCCCTTGCCCCAACCCGCAGTCAATTTAGGCCTTTAGGATTGCTACGTGTCTCCCTCTAGGCCTCTACGCATCCGCCACTAGCCACTAGCCGTCTGCCTGTCCGCCCAACCGCATTTACCTAGGATAAATTTGCGGACGATGTTTTTTACCCGCTGGAGACGCAGCGTCTGCGGAGTCCATGAGTCCAGAGTTCCGGATGTCCGATTTTTGGACGCAATTTTGCTTGGGACGCTCACTTTTGTCAACCTTGGACTCTCTGAACAAGAGTGTTTGCAATGAGAATGGGAATGCCATATTCCTAGATACTTGGAGGCACCATAATCGTAGAAACGATGTCCTCATGAGGGAACTTTTGCCATGGTTTAGATGTCTAGATTTGAATTGCCAACCAAGACAAATGCAAAGATAGTTCAAGGACAATTACATTGGTCTAAACCCATTGGGAGTTGGGTACTACAATGTGGACCAACTCATAGACGGGATGAGAGAGTCCTCCAAGGTCATGGGTTCTAGATATGAGCTCTTTGGAATAGGCGTAGTCATGGAGCAAAGCGAACGTAGGAAGTACCTTGTAAAGTAGATTCTCTTTAGATGTGAGATAACATTTTATGTATAGTCCTTGATTTGTACACTACGATCTTTTGTAAATAATATATTGAGTTCGCATTTCTCTTGAATCTTTGCCATGTGCTTCAGGGGTTCACTATCCATGTCTTCCATTCTCGATTGAAGTTGCTTTTGCATTATATTTATTCGACAATGTGTAATGTGGGTGGGCTTGTAGAATTTGCACGTATTATAGATTGGAGGCATTCGCTTTGTTGAATCGCTGAAAAGGCAAAGGCTAACCAGGAGTCTCCTCTCTAAATCGGAAAAGTCGCTCTCTAACCAATCCGAATTCAAGGGGGGGAGTTGCGACACGATTTTGTATTCCAAGCCATACATGTTGCGATTTGCCATTGACGTCACATCTACAGCCATAGACTATTCCAAGGGGGACGTGGAAGAAGGTGTCATGGATAGCCCCCCCAAGTCACGAACTTGTTAGGACTCCCATTTGCTCTCTTTCGCCGTTGAAATGTACATCCTCGACTCGAGGGGACTCGTTCTCCCCCGCTCTACGAACAAATATAGGGACCAGCCGCAAACTAGACCTACCAATCAACAAATGGGCAAGTCGTCATTGGCTCGAGGATGCACTTCTGTCATCGCTTGTGATTCAACCACTTCCTAATGACATTGCCGAATATAAGTCAACCCCTACGTTCAACCATGAGAGAAGGAGTGCATTGCCCTTACCCATGACTGCTACTCTTGGACCTCGGCTTGATGATAAACAACCTCGTCCCTTGCTGTCTGTTGCAGCTAGATGATCTTCTTTTGCCAATAGTCTCTTCCAACAACAAATTTTCAGATATCACAGGCAATCGATGGACTCCAAAACAGTTGGGGCTTGATTTCCATATGTGGACAATGTCAATGCATCGCTACCAAGGCTAGCTCCTCGAGGGTCAAAATTGCTTTCCACTTTAGAGGGGCCACAATCTACCCGAAGGCCAAAGTGGAAAGATAGTAGATCTCAAATTTTGGATTTGCACGACACATTGGACAGTGGAAGTGGGCGACACTATCATTCCCAATGAAATGATATCTTTAAAGGCCTAGCAAAGATAAAAGCAATGGAAGCAACCAAGAGCAATTGTACAGACATTAGTGATGCCTAGGCAACCAATTAAAGTTTCTCAATCCAAATAAACTTCAGGGTCTCTTTTACTATTAATAGTATGGAAAATAATCACAAAAAAATACCTTAAGTAGTTCAATACTTTTACATGTACGGTAAGGCTCTTTGTTTCTACTTACATTCTAGGCAATCTTTTGCCTTCATCATTCAATCACTTCAAAGAGCATTGTGAACAAAAAGTTATATACTCTTTGTGTATTCAATCTCTCAAATAAGTCAAACGTATTGAATTGAAAATCACTTGCATTTCATTTTTCCAAGGGCTTTGGTACATTTCGTGAATGAACTTCTTAATATGTCCTTTCATGAGTTGTTGTAATCGATGCAATTCGACTCACTTGTTTTAAGTCATTTGAGCCCAACCTTTATTCAAAATTATGTATCCTTGGTTTTTATCCTTGGGTTCAACAACTGTTACCTCAATGAAGCTTCGCACTCGTTTTTCAAAGTCTCAAAATGACTATATCGTCTCAATTTAACGAAGAAAGTCCTTACTTAGTAACTTACCTCATTCTATTAGTTATTTTGCACGTTGTAGTATAGATTTTCAAGTTCTCTTTCATTTGCCATTTTATGCTCACCACTTGAAGAATTGATTTTAAATACAAGTTGGTGGAATATGACTATAGGAGATTTTTTCTTTTCTTTCTGACTATTTAAGCTTACTTATTTTATTTTACAAGTTGACTTGGAAAGATATTGTTTTTGATAAGATTCTCACTAATTCAAGGCAACTTTTTTATCTATCCTATTTTCAATGGTTCTAATCGCTTCTCTAAGATTTCCTTGATTTCTATCTAATTTGTATCTAAACTCAAACTTTTGTACACCTTCATTCTATCATTCAACTTTGAGTTTATAACCTCTAATCTTTCTTTGGTGCAATAGCTACAAATTCTAGGAGAGAAAGAGTGGTGAGATTAATGTTTGTTGCTACTTCTTTCCAAACTATGATGATTTTTCCTCTCAACCTATTCCTATTACTAAACTATTCTAATTCTATTCTAATTTTGTTTTGTTTTTCTTCTACCTCTTTATTCCTCCTCTCTTTCTATTCTCCGTCTTCAAATATTCTTCTACCTTTAGTTTAAAAAAATATATAAAAAACCCTCAAATTTATGGAAAGGGGAGGTGATCAAATCCTTCCGTCGTTCTTGCCTTAATAAGTAGGGCTCTCTGTTGCAACCCAGGGGCTCCCAGTTGGACAGAGGCGACCCTCCAACAGCCTAATAGGGCTCTTACCTACCCTAGCCAAAGGCTTCTAGTAGTGGAAGCGCCTCTTCACTCGAGCATGGGTTCCCTTCTAGTTGTCACAGGGACTAGCCTTCGAGCTAGTCCTTGTTTTGTTTTTATTTTTGTTTTTGTCCAACTTTTTCAAGGAAAACTTCTATGACAATTGGTCCCCCTACCTTCCCATGGAACTAGAAGATTTGTGAGAGAAAGAATATTTACGAGAATGTGATGAGATTTTTTTGTTTTTGTCTTTTATTTTTTATACTAATTTGGTGAACTTTCTAACAATCTCGTTTGAGGAATTTTTCTAAGACTATAAGGTTCAAAGCTTTATTATGTTTTGAAACTTTTGACAAGATACTACAAAACTTCTAAAATTTGAGATCAAAGCTCTGCCATGTTTTGTAATGTCTCTAAAATTCTAAGTACAAAGGACTATAGCTTTGCTATGTTTCCAAGAACTCACTTAATTCCTATCAAATCCTAAAGATCAAAGTCAAAGCTTCGCCATAGAATGGTAAATACGGGGAATAGCACAAAGATTTGACAAAGAAAATTTTAAACTAGTATGGAATCAAGAGTGTTAGTATAACACCATCTACCACATTAGTATTTGTATAATAACTATCCCTGAAATGTACTAATACAAAAAATCATAACTATAACAAGCTAAAGGTTTTCCCTATGCAACATTGTCAATCATAAGGAAAGAAGCCTCTAGGATTAGTGCCAAATATTCAAGTCCTAAACAAGAACTTGAATGAACAACAAATATAACATAATTAAAGTTAGTACAACCAAAATACTACAAAATCTCTACAAAATCTTCAAAAACAAGTACAAAGACAACAAATAAGACTTGAAGGGAACCCAATGGCCAATGACCAATGTTCTTCAAGCTTCACAAAATAGCACCAAAAGGAGCTTGAGATGCTCCAAAAACATCATGTTCGCAACTTGGCTCAAAAATGGCCAAAAGTCCACGTTTAATGCACAAACGTGTTTACAAAGCTAAAATAATGACTAGAAGGGGTGATTTGAGAGAAGAATGGGTGCCCTAATATACTCTTTCAAAGGCACCCACCTCTTCTCATTTCAACATGTTAACCTTATCAATTAAGATTTTTATCTTAATTTACCACTTTTAACTTTTTTCGATGGTCAATTTTTTAACTTTTGAAAATTAACTCCAAATCACAAACAGATTGCGCTTTGGGCTTTAGAAAGCTATTTACAGTCTAAGAGCACTTCCCTCCTCCTTTTCTATATTCAAAATCTTAACGGAACCTAGTGTCAACTTAACACCAAAAAAGGTTAAAACCCCCAAATTTTGGAGTTTAATTTTCTTGAGAAATGTAACTAGCCTAGGTTTTTAAGTAGATATAGGAAGTAAGAAAAGACCTATCTTTGACTTCATTCCGATTTCATATGCTCCTGATCCATTGGTCAATTCCATCATAATCTTTAAAGTTTGTTGATTGTTCAAGAATCTTACAAGTTTGGGTTCCTTTGACTATTGGATTGTCTTGAAATTTGTTGGAGCATCTTATTAACATAAAAGAAGCTACTTTAATTTTTAGTAAGATTTTACCGCCACCTAGGAAATTTCTAGGAGTTTCTAGGAATTTCCCATCATAGGTTTGGGTAGTTGACCATCCGGAAAGGCATCTTTTGACTATCAGAAAATTTTAAAACTTTTTGTAGAACCTCTCATGGAATCCCACAACACTTGTGTAGGTTCATATTTTTATTCTACACATCGGCCTAGAAGAGACAAAATCCACCCCCTCATTTAATTATCGGCGGCCATGGAATCTTCCACATCAGAGGGAATCTTGGCAAACCGACTTCACCATTGTTTCTTGGGCATGGTTATAACCCTAAGTTACCCTCCTCGGACCAAAGATTCCTCTACCGTCTGAGAATTTTTTGACATTTGTAAGTCAATAATTGGAGTTTCACTATTTTATTGATGAAATGGGAAAACTGGAACCTATCTCTAGGAACTAACCTATGTGCCTCACTAAGGTTTCCTCAACTAATATTAGCCAAGCGATGTCCTCTCTATGAGAAATTTTGAGCTTGGTATGCTTATAACTCGTAATTACCACGGTTGATTGGATTCTAACCTATTTACAAGTGGGATTTGAATCTAATTAGTAAAAACAATCAAAATGTAAACAAATACTATATTGGCATGTAACACACCTATTTTGGTTTGACACTCTTTTTGGGGCTTTTTGTACTATTTTCTACACTTATTTTTGCAAAAAAAAATAAAAAAAGATAAGTAAGTTCCTAGTGACAAAATAGGGGCTCACACCTATCTTAGTGAAGTTTTGGGCACACCTATTGCTCATTTTCTACAAAATTCACTTTTTGTATCTTAATATCTTAAAAAAATTTGAATTTGACATCAATTGATTAATAAAAAATGAAGGTCAGGTCATACTAAGATCACTAGAAGAAATCAGCATTCACCTTAACAAAAATCAAGTGACACGAAATTTCATTTTTTGCCAGAAAACATAGTTTCTACATTGGCGAAAATGTAGTTTTCAAAAAACTGCATTTTCTAGTAGAAAATGAAATTTCGCATCACCTGAATTTTGTTTAGGTGAACGCACATTTCTTCTAGTAGATACTTGGATTAGAGCATACAAAGCAAGGGATGTTGAGGTTGTTCACACTATCATAGGCTCTGTCCTATAAGCATTAAAGACTAGTGGGCAAGTATCTGCTCTCATGACACATGAGACCCTTAAAGAATAATGTCAAGAGCTTGAAGAATTGTGTTTTCAGGCCTAGTTCAAATTAGGACATCCAAAGGTTGTGGACAAGGTGAAAACCAATTTTATTGGTCAATCATAGGGGTTCGTCCACTAGGGCATTCACACTCAAGGGACATCTACTTGACAATGAGTCCTTGTCATCAACCACTCCCACCAAAACTAAAGATCCAGTTGTAGTTGTAGCGGACAAGTTTAAGTCACGTTGGGAGGTGATTCCAAACTTATCCAAAGGACAAAACATTGTTTTTCACCACCACGTCTTCAAGATTCTCTCCTCTTCACCACCGCACCTATAAGTTGCAATCTTCTTCAATACACCACCTTCTACCTTTGAACAGGTGTGACTTTTTGTGTAAGAGCTTTGCATTGTTCAATGCGCCTTTGTATGACTTCTTCACGTTTTCAAAAACCTATATATTTTTTATTGGTCACAAGAATGTTTTTTAGTCCAATCAGAAATAGTAAATAATATGTTTAGGATAATTTTGAAAGCTTGTTGTAGTTAGACTATATTTTTTCCAAGAATTGAAGAGTTCTATACAATTATAAATTTTAAGGGAACTTAGAAATTCACGGAATATTTTACTTTGGAATTGGGGTTTCATATTGTTTAGGATAGTCCTTCTTAACTGATCATTGGATTACAGTTAACTAAGAATTTTTCTGAAGTACTTCTACAAAATTGAGTTGTTTAGAACAATTCAAATTTACACTCTTCCATGATCTTTGTCATAGCGTTGTTCAAAGCTATTAATTCACTCCTTTGATTTGCTTGATTTGTTCAAATTGGTCATTAATTGTCACATTAACCTTGAGGCAATCTATATGCTTGAATCTTGTTTATTCATGTCAAGTATCTCATGTACTTCAAGTACATGATACACTATTGTAACTATACCGTAATTTGTACTTGAGCACTTCTTTATCAAGTTCAATACTGCAACAATGTTGAAGAAAGGCCTTGTGGTTTTCCTTAGTGTGATATTACATGTGCTTACTTGTTTATAAAAGATTTTGATGCTGTTGCATTTCTTAAAAGAATAATTCATTTACTAATTAGTATATGCTTTTGCATAGGCACATGAAAAGCAAACTCTTATGTTCTAAAAAAGAACTATAGATTAGTGATTCTGAAAAGTATAACCTATAATTTGGAACAAGTGCTAAGATATGTTGTTAAGAATGTTAACTTGGTCATTTTAGCAATTCAAATTTAAAGTTTAAAAAGGATGCTAGTATAGATTGTTTCAATATAAATTGTTCGACAATGAAGTGAATCGTTCCTTGGACACTTCAATAGTTGTGCTCAAGTCTTTTCAATTTTGCGGTATTTTTCTCATTCCAGGCTCCTACATCAATTGTAGTCATTCATATTCCTTCCCTAGTTATACAATTATTTAGAACTGACTCCTTTAAGTTCTAGGTTCTCTACCACATACTACAAGTACTCATCGGAGATCCCTACTAAAGATGGAGACAATCAAGTGCAACAATCTCTTGGGGGATTTCTTAATATGATGTATGGAGAAAATGGGGCGGTCAATTTCCAAACTAACTTCATTGAAATAGAAACATTACACAATGATACTCTTCAAAAGAAGGAACTTAAACCTCCCACAAAGAAACTTCCCAAGGTTTCCAAGCCAAAATCGAAGGGCAAAAAAAAGGGTAGAACAAAGTCGAAGAGCAATCCTATTGACCTTGGAGAAAGTTCAAATGAAGAAGAGGAAAACAAGGGAGGACCAAATTGGAAGGAACACTAGATTGTGAACCTAATCCACTTAAGGGAGACAATGCATGACAAATTCAGGAATATGAAGATACAAGGTCTATTTCCACATACTCTACATTTTTCAAATTTTTCAAATTCATGTTTATACTTTCAATTTTGGTATCATGTTCATTGGTATGATCAAATATCCCTTCATGTCTTCCAATTGGCAATCATGAAATATCCCTCATGGTCTTTGTCCTTTGTTGTTTCATAAGCATAGACAATTGAGGACTTCTACACACTCACCTTATTGCAGATTGTCTTGATTTTGATCATAGTAGTGATGCATACCACAAGAAGTGGAAGAAGATTTATGCCAATTGCAATGCCAATTATACACCCCAACAGTATATCCGGTAATGAGAGATCTTCAAAGTGCAAATATTATTCTTTGATTGATGGCTTACCCTACATGCATGATTGTGCTAATGTCTTAAGCATATTCATGGTAGTGCTCATGATGAAGACCCTAATAATGTTTAGCACGAAGGCTAAGACATACATGATCATATGAGAGTTCTTGAACCTATAACAAGTACTTCTCTAACACTTGTCAAGAAAAAAATGGACAAGTCAACCACATAGGAAGCAATTGCTATGATGGAAAAGCAAGTTGTGAAGCTCACTGATGCAATGAAGGATTTGGAGGCAACTAAACTCAATCTTCTTCTAGGAATGCTAGCCATGATGAATGAGTTGGTGAAGAAGTTGTATACTATATGTAGATGAATTTGGATTCTATTGTATAGAAGTGTTGTTGTGGTTTGTGAGATTTCGATTTGAATTTCTGAAATTTTTTGTGTGGTTTGCTTGTATTTATGGGGCATTTGTTTTCTAAAGAGTGCAGGAGTGACAACTTCTAGTTTTAGGCTACAATAGATGGTAGCCAAAGTTGTGCTTCATATTGATAGTCAATAATAAAGAAACAAAGGCTCAAGTTGGATTGAATTTGACATGGCTTCAATAGTTTTAAATCTCTAAAGCTTATTGATGCAAGGGTCATGCAATGTGGATTGCATGAATTAAACTACCTTAGAAGTCTTTATTGTGGACATTGGGTTGTGATGCTTGTTGTTGTAATTAGGTTCAAAGTAGCAATGGAAAATTCCATGTCAATTTCATTGTGGGAATCCATGAAATCGTGACATGTAAGTACAATCATCAATGCTAATAGAATCTCAGTGCCTTTCATATTGTGATTGAAGTTGTACCCCTCAAGGTTGGAAAATATGTTTTCAACAAGAACATTCTAAAACTGCCATTTTGTAGTACAAGTGCCAAATTTTACAAAATAAAATATTTTTGGACACATATAATTGTAGGATCTTATAGTATGTTGGTTAAGGAAGGTGTGTTAAAAATTTTAGAAATATTCACTATCTAGATTGCAAGATATTAGCATTAGAATTGGTAAAATCCTTTTTTTGGCCTTATGGAAAATCGAGTAGTCACACTTTAGAGTCTCACCTTTTTATGTAAAACAGTACAAAATAGTGGTTCTTCTTTGGATTCATTCTTCAAGGCAAGTTGGCTACATGCTTGAAAAATTATAGATCAATTGGAATTGTACAACATCTAGGAAAAAAATAGTAAGTACAAAAAAATAGAAAATGATTCAAAATCCTAAATTGTTAAGAATTTAGTTATGGACTTGAAAAATGCCAATCCCCAATGGTTGTAATGTTTAATAAACTATCTACATCCTATGATTTCATTTTTTTTCCAAAAATATATAAAATTGAGTTAAAGTAAGGAATTCAAATTATACGGTTTAGAGTACAAAATCCATAATTGCCTATAAACTAAAACTCTTTGTAACTTTCATCTCATAAATCAAAATGGAATGGTTCAAAGCTTTGCATATTTTTATAAATATAGAAAACCAATTGCAATTGTTAGCTTGTTGTTCCTTGAATTGAAATTGGCAAAGTAGACAATAATCATGAATTTAATATATTTTAGAATAATTTGGAAATTTTACTATGCATGAAATTGAAGATGAGAAAATAATTTTGCAATTTCAATTTTGAATCTACGGTGTGGAAGTTATTGAATTTCAAAGTTTCTATAAATTACAAAAACTACAAAAATTATTTTAAATTAGCTTAGAGAAATTGTATCTTTCACATTGTATGTCCAAATGCCACAAACTAAAGCTCTTGTACTTTATTTGTGAATAAAGCTTTGTACTCATATTAGAAATGCAACCTCTCACACCACAACAAGCCCTTGCACTCCTTCATGCATAGAAGACATTCAATTTCAAATTTTTCCACCCTCAAAATTTTTGATTTTATTTAGATTTACTTTCATTTTATTCTACTATTGCAACAAAACAAAGCACACTTGTACTATTCAACTAAGGCAAAACATACAACACTATGTGCTGTATTCACAGATCATTTTGTATACCATTACATACTAAGAATGCATTGGGAATAAAAATACTTAAGCACAACATGAGGAATAAAAACTAGAAACATTAGAGGAATATTGGGGGGTCTAGAGGTCCATTTCAAGCTTGTTCCCAACACTGTTCCCCTAGCAATCCGAGAACGGCCATTGTCAGATTTTTTTTCTTTTGAATTTTTGATTTAAAAAAAAAATGTAAAAATGTAAAAGAAAGTTGAAAAAATAATTTTAAAAAAATAAAAATAAAGTGACATAGCAGTCACTATACCATGTCGGGCAGTTCCTAGGGTTTGGGAACCCAAGAGAACACGCAGCCTTCCAACCCCCACCCCACCCCCCCCAAACTCCTCTAATGGATACAATGGAAGTGCACTTCCATTATCAAGAAAAAACATTGTTTACATCACTTTCCTAGGAAAAAAGAAGTCTTCAATATCATGGAGTATTACTATGTGAAGTTCAATTTGACTCTAAGGAAGTTAATCCAACATGAATATCACCTTCGTCCCTTGCCATATCCCTAAGGCATTTTCTACTAAATAGTGATTTTGCTATGGCATCTCAATGCATGCACATTTCGTCTCTAGTAGAAGATGGAGTTGAATTCCAAGCAAGAGTTTCAACCTCATTTGACTCATGATTGTGGAATTCCGTTGGCATTATTGTAACATTCTGAACTTCCAACAGTATAGTTGATGCAACAACAACATCCAAAGAAGTCGCAATATTCTTTTAAAGCTCAATTTGGGCCTCATTAATCTAAAATACATTAAATGTGTCATTGTGCATAATGGTCAGATTATCTAGAATTAAGCAAGTTGTAACATGCGCTAGTACATGCTCTAGTTGATAATCCATTCGTTTCCACAATATCCTCCATCATAACTTTAGTATTCCAAATGCACACTCTACACACATTCAAGAACTAGATTGAATAAATTTCCAATGTACTTGTTGTTGACTAAAACCATCCTTGTTATCAAGGTAGGGTGTAAACATCCATGGACGAGGTTGATAAGCAACATCACCCAATAGAGCATGAGGATTGAATTCCCCTCTCATACAATATTTACCTATGTAGAATTTATTGAATAGATTGTAGTCGTATATACTACGACACTAGTGTATATCATAGTCCCCTGAAGAACAAGAATGATCTACAACTCCTTGTAATAATAGTGAGTGAAAGCCTTTTCTATAGTAATAATCAAGAGCATGCTCTTGAACAGGATTGTTTTGTCGAATACATTTTGGGGTTTGGGTGTCGAGTTGTTTGTTTGACGTCTCGTGTCGTTTAAGACGAGTGTCACATATACTAGACAATTTTGTCGCATAAGGCCTTATCCTAACAACAGAGACAATTTGAAATCTCACTTTATTTGTGATCCATAATTTAGAATGTAATAAGTGATTATTAAATTGAGACACTTCAATAAAATGAAACTCAAATATGTCGAGATTGGAAATAGAAAGTGCTTTATTTGAAAGTCAACCTTAAAGTTGACTTTATTAGATGGACAAGGGGGTCTACTAGACATGTTGAACGTCATGTTCATCGTGTTGTCAAGTTGTTTGGGTGAATAACCATGGTCTTGAATAGCAATAATTGGAATATGACTTCCATTTATTGCTCCAACAATAGAAAGTATTCCATGGAGTGCTTCAAATTTTTCTCTAATAGCTTACATCTATGAAGAAGAAGGCCATCAAACTTAGGGGGGAGACCATTGAAATTTTAGAAAACTACATGAGATAAAAAATAGGGTCAATTTAATAAGTTAGAGGAAAAATTTATACCTTTGTTATGTTGTACATGCGTAGGAGCATAAATATCTTTACAACACCAAAATGTCATAAAATGACTCGAAATATCGTCCCAGGGGATTCTAGTATGTTGCTACAAGCCGAGATTATCCGTATTATTGACTTAACCAATCTTTCCACTTCTTTTCTCTCTTCCGGATCTCTATCTTTTCGGAATCTGGTTCCGTCTTCTCTCATACACACTGGTTTTCTGTTCCTTTGTTTTATCCTCAGAGGGTCCCCCTTTAATCTTGTAGAGGGGTAGGGACTTACCACTCATATTCCTCACACTCTCTTCTCTCCCTAAACTATACAAAACACACCTGACAATATGTTGTCATAGATTAGACAAGGAAGTACCCTCACAACTTCCTAGATAGCCAATCTGGAAGGTAGGTCACTTAGGACCGTATCCAGCCTTTTCCACTATAACAACAATCGGAACTGAAGGGGGATTGTTAATCATTCACTAGATTGATCCTAGGGTTTGGTAGACCTTCCGGAAAGTAGGATGGGGATTTTTCTGCTTGCGGTTACTTATCTCTACATAGAACCCTCCTTGGTATTCCGAACTCGCACCCACACCACTCCTAGCCAGATTTCCGTTCCAGTATTTTAAAAGCACAATGCGCAAGAACATATTCACAAGCCTAAACTACGTCACAAACATTCCTTCCAAATCAGATCTAATAACCTCAGATCTAGATTCCTCCTTTCCTCTCTCCTTCTTATACTTCAACGCTCTCACAAGTAGAAACAACTAAGTTGGTTATACAACAAATCAATTCTTGAATATCCACTTGGTGGCTTAGATTAAAGAAAGGATAACAAAATACCAACTATAAGCGCTAGGATGGAAACAGAAGACAACAAACTTGCCCTCCCTTTAAAACTCAAAAACCCAAAGGCAAAAAGCCACTTGGAAACCCAAGCGACCAACCACTGACCTCCTAAAAAAACCAGAAAGTCAGATTCTAAAAATCTGGAACCCCGGCCCATACTTGGAAACTCGGTTCAGATCTAAAATCAAAATCCTAACTAACTGAAACCCTAAATACTTCACCTTCCGTGTCTTCTTTTGACTGCTATCGCCTTAACTTACTAGTACTTGGACAAGTGCCTTCACTGGAGTCGTCTTAACCATTGCTTGGGTCTAAACTTTCCAGATTACTGGAGGCGAATTTTCCTCTTCCTCCGTTTCCATTTCCAACTGATACTCTTCTTCATCAAACTTTCTAATGATTTGGACTTCCTCTTCTATTTCCTCTTCTATTAGAGACATTTCATCCAACACAATGGTTGTCCTTTCCTTCCAAGGTTGGGATTGTTGCATGTGTTCAAAACTTTCCGGATGGATCTGAGCTGGATTTGTCATACCTCCCATCCAATCAATCAAATCACTCCGAACCGTTAATCTAGGTGTCTAGAATGTGTCCTTCATGGTGAACCAGGTGGTTGGAATGGTCAGCGAGGCGGAAACTTACAGTGGCACTAACTCCCTTGAGATGCTTGGAGGCCTGGCCAACTCTAGTACTGTCTTCATGCTCCCCCGGATGGTCTTCTATAATTGACTCAAGAAGGGCTTCGTAGATTGCTGAAGAGCCTCCCTGAGTCCCTTAGGTCATGGCTGTGGTGGGAGTACTAGAGTTTGCATAACCGGAGTTCCCATAATAAAGGGAAGTTCAAGAAACAATATGAAGTTTATGACTCAATCTGGATCTATGCGCCCCAAGAGTTGTCGCATCTCCTTCAAAACAGATTCCATCCAGACTGAGAAATCCATCTGAATCCTTACTATTGTCGATCTAGTTAAATGCCCCTCTTTGATTAACCGGTCTTGGACGAGGAATGCTTTGATGATGAGTTCAGATGGTCTATCCACCAAGTTGGACAAATTCTTGATGAGCTGCAAGGCTTCCTTCTCCCTCTATTTTGATGCGGCTAGTTCTCCATCAACCCAATTTCCCCGGGATTGGAGGTCATCTCGTTCCTTTTCCAAGTCCCGGATTTGTTCTTCTTTCCATTTTAATTCATCCGGATTTGGTGGTCGCTTCACTTCATCCAAGACATCTTCTCGCTCAACCTTAAGTTCTTTGCTGATTGCCCTCAAGAGTTCCACCAAGTTGTTATGGTACTCTTGCGCTTGTAGTACCCAATTGATTCCGGTCTTGTAGAAAGCCGAAATGCTTCTAGTAGTCTTCCCCAGAACAAGGAGCTTTCCTCTTGAGGTTGGGTCAGTGGACTTCCTCCTTCTCTCCCAGCGATCAACAAATGACTCCTCCTCTTCTAGTTCTTCCTCCATTTCCTTGATTTTCCAACTACTCTGTTTCTACTTGTTTCATGAGGCTATACCGTAAGTAAGTGGATCCAATATTGTATTCTATCATCTCTACACTAGTCAAGAATTTTGCATGATGATAGAGATGGAACAAATAAGGACTAATGGGACTGAGCTTGGTCTTTTCCACATGATTTACGAGTTTAGATACTACGCTTGCTATAACTTTCCCCCAATGTACTAGTCTACTTTCCATTGCTCCAAAGATGGTGTTGGCCACCGTGACTATAACCCAGGTAGGCTTTTTTCCAGATACAAGATTGGAATGAGAAATTTGAACACCCGTTTATACTTCTTGTTCGTACAGTCACTGAAAGCGTATTCCTCCTTTGTATAGGCTAGAATTCTAAACTTCCTGGCTGTAAACTTATCTGTCCGGGAGGCAAATTCGGACCCTTTCTTCTAAAAACTGTAGACATTCACCCAAATATTTTTCGTCTAGGTTATGGGTCGATCCCTTATCGTCAACTAGTACTCATTCGGAGCTCCTACAATGACCTCTTGAATCATTTCCTCATTTTTGAGGATCCAAGGTCTACGTATTAATTTGACACACCCTATGCACATTAGATCCTCCTCTAACTATTTTCGGTCGTTTGGATCAGTGGGGATGACGGGACAAACCATCCGGGTAGTAACTATAGGCTTCCAGATACTTCCCTTTGCCATCAAAACCCGTCACTAAGTATAGATCTAGTATAGATAGCACCGTCCTTACTTCTCTCTTCTTGAAACGATTGCTAACTCACCACTCTTTCACTCAACTACCCAAGTACAAACATTTGCGGAAGAGAGAGGGAGGAGAAATGGAGGTGGCGGGGTTTAAGTACCCATCACCCTATCGACCATTCCCGATAACAGATCGTTTGCCATAATGGTTCCCTAGATTTCTAGACCGGAACTCTAAGCTATAGGCTATCTCTATCCGGGTTTCCAGATTCTGGATCCATCTTAGATTTGGTTATGGAACACGTAGATCTGGTTACGGAACACCTAGATCATCTTTTCAGCCTAAGTATAATGTTTAAGCTAATTAAGTGGATTCTAATTCCTTTTGCTTAGCCAAAATAATTGAAATTTTACTACTATAATAATTTTATCGCGTACTAACTTAACCCATTCTAAGTTTTTGTCTTGCAACATGTTATATCTACCATAGCATTGGTAATATATGTTTTAGGTGATTATATATAAAATAGTGTGTTTTATAATTCCTCCATTTTCATACACAATAGAAAAAAAAATAGGATACCAAACATGGGATCCCCTTAAACTTTATTAGTAGGTTCAATTGCATTATGACCATCTGATCCGGTTGATGGCCAACTGGCTACTTCATCCAATTTTGAATTAACTTTGTGGAGGAAAATTTGATTTTGTCTTTCTAGGCAAGGAGAGGGAGTACATTGGCATTTTCAACAGCATTAAGGTTAGCTCTGGCACATGTTCAATGTTTTGGTTGGGCTTGCTAGTTTGTACAATGAATTTCAATTTTGGTTTTTGCTTCGATTCTAGATCAAACCTCTATCTTCCTACTCGTGGTCATTGTAGGTAGGAATACTCGTTTTGCTTTAGGGTTTTCGAAATTGACTAGGAGGAGGAGGCCGTTACAATATCTGTTGTACATCAACTTCTGCTAGAAAATTTTAGGGTGAGGCCCAACTTGAAAGTATACGATGCACATGTAGAGTAGTAGTTCTCGTGTCCACTTTTTGGTTGCTTTGGTAAGGGAGACAACTCTTAACTTCTCTTTCATATTTTGGTGCATGCAGAACTTTGTGAATGCTATTATAGTATTCAGAATCTAGTAAGTGGTTCTATACTTTGGGTTTGTTTCACAATTTAGAGTGCACGGGAGCTACTTCTGATGTTTAGGTTTTCTTGCAGACTTCCACTTCTACATTTAGGGTTCAAGATAGGATGAATGCTAATCCTTTGAGCTTTCATGATGGGTTTAGGATTTGGAGGGTGTTGTCTGACTCTTGTGTTTTGGAATTACCAGAATTCAATATGATGAAGATTAAGGTGTACACCCTCACACATGAAGGTGCATCGCCAAAATGCATTGGGACCATGAAAGGTGAGGTTGGAGAATCTTTAGTTGACCTTAGAGTGTGTTTTGAAAAGAAGAAAGTGTTGAATTTTTGATTTCAATACTGGGGTCTTGATGAATGCTATCAAGTGGCCATTACGCTCAAATTGCTAAACAACATTGAAGACAATGTTTTCATGATGTTGGCTATTCAGGATGACCTTGACAATTTAGCAAGCAAGCGACAACACCTTAACTCCGAGCTAGATCTTAGAGATAGTTGAGAGAGCAATGTCATTCACCTAGAAGAACCAGCATTCCCTAACATCGACACTACTATGCATGCCAAACTACCTACAGTTCCAATCTCCTACTCTAGGATTAGTGTTGCAATTGAAGAATGTTTTTTGAACTCATAAATCATATCTACAAAGATTATGGCAATGTATATTAAAGGAGAACAAAAATTACGCAAAGTGTTCAAGGATGTGTCATTGGAGGATCATGAATGGAGCCTCAAGTCGTATGATCGCCATGAAAAAGCAATTGTAATTCTCTATTGCTTGGAGTACAAGAAGGATTTTGGTGGGGTAGATGGACAACACATGAAGGGCAAAGTTTCAAATTTGTTCTCCAATTTCAAAAAGAGCCACATCATGAGTAACCTACACATCAGAAGTTGGTGTTCAAGGAAGGGTTTAGATTGGTGCAACCACCCCCAATCAATTGCAAAGGGGAAGAAAATTGTGATCCTCACTATAGAATATCATAGGCGGCTACTCTTGGAAGGTGTCAACATACTAAACCAAGTGAACGAGGATCTTGACCCAAGTTGGAAGACTCTTGAATTGATTGGAGGAGATCCCTGTAGTACATAATTGAAGAGCTTCTAGTGGAAAACGAAGTGTGTCTTTGGCAAGGAACTCTACATTTTGTGCCCTCCAAAGAAAATTTTAGATGCAAACCTAAGGAACCACACTAGAGGAACTCAACATGTTGAAAAGGTGTTAGAGGATGGGAGAGTTGGAAGGCATGCAACAATTATAGGCAAGCGGGGGAGGCCTACAAAGTCAACAACTAACAGTTCTCAATCAAGCCAAAGGCAACTCCATGCATTCTTTGGCCATATGGTTGATAGCCCTCAGGTAAATCTTCCCCAATCCATGAATCAACGTGATCGGAAACTATTGATGTGCTAGGGTTTTTGTGAACCGTTTGCAATGTATGCTAGGAAATTGTTTGAAGTTCAGGGTTTGTTGTATGACATTAAGCCTGGTCAATGCTGGTATGCCGAACCTTGGTTGCAGGAAGTTGTTGTCTTGGATGGTAATGCTATAAAAATTTATGGTACTTTTAGGCACCAAAGTTGCCTTAGAATGTCAATGAGTAGCAAACCTTGGTCTGGTCTAACTTGCAACATGTGCGCAACTATCCCTTACCTAACAAACTTTAGGTTGAGGGTGATAAGGGAAGACAAGTCTGTTGAAAAACAAAGAAGAAGAACTACAAAGGGTGGAAGACGCATTGGATACCTGTCCTTGCCAGAACTTACCACACACAGTAGGTTGATGTCTGGAAAATTAAAAACCGAGTGTTTGTTTCATTGGATAGCAAAGCTTAGGATTATGCAATTAAAAGTGAAATGTCCTACCCTAAAGAAGTATGTACAAGCAGCTTCTAACGAACACAATTTCTATAAGTTCTATACAAATATTTTGAGTGCATATAGGTCTGGTTTGTTTGGAGGTAGGCTAGCATTATAGGATTTCTTGCAGGATGTAGTAGCTAATTTGAATTGCAAGAAGGAAGGCTTTAGGTACTCCGAGAATTCAAAGGCAATTGTCCAAGCCATGAAGATCTATGGAGGTAGGAGAATGTGTGACTTGTTTGCACTAAATTATGATGGACCTAGTTACAATATAGTAAAAAGGGAGAGTAGGAAGGGTGTGCAACATATACCAGGGGAGCATGGTGAAATTTTTGCAATAGTAGCTGAGATTTACAAAGGCACCAAAGCTACAGATGGAATTGTTGGAGCAATTCCAATCATATTAGCAAAGGATGAGACACGGGTGAGGTCTGAAGTATCGTATGAGAAACATTTTGATCAACACCCTTGCAGGATTTTGTGGCCCAAAAAACAACCACATCTGCACATCAAATTACAAACCCACTGTGGACATTGGGGAGGTAGGTTACAATCAAATTTTGGATTGCTTTCATTTTGACAAAGTTGGAGGTTTTGCAAAGGTGATCGTTGTGAGCTCACTTCATGACAAGTTGCCCAAGTTAGAACTATGCGTCTCTTATACTTGTAATTGTTTTGATTCGTAGTGGGTGAAGAATCAATGGATCAAAATTGAGGAATTGTGGGAAAGACACTACAAGGTTGTTGTTGGACCCATAATTGGGCATGCTAGTGATGGAGATTTGTAGAGGCGATAGCTCATGTTGGGTGAATATAAATCCTCAAACGGGCAATGTTTGAAGGTGGACTAGCCGGGTTGGGTATTTAGTGGTAAGTTGGATTCAGATGGAAATGCCTTTGGATTATATGACTAGGATTTTATTCATAATGGGAAAAAACTAATTAACCCCATAGATTTCCCCTGTTAGAATACCGCAACTTGGATGTGATGTGGTTACATTGACTTATGCGGCGCCAAAATTGTCATACGTGTAGCGTGTAGTAAATACCATTTACAAGACCAAAACGTGTAAACTAACTCGAAATATCGTCCCAAGGGATTCTAGACTATTGCTGCAAGCTGAGATTATTTGTTTTACCAACTTAAGCTCTCTCTTCACCTCTTTTCTCTCTTTCTAGATTACTACCTTTTTGGAATCCAATCTGGATCCACTCTTACTCAGAATACGAATCCGTCTCTTCACACACAAACACTGGTTTTTGATACCTCTGTTTTACCCTCAAAGGGTCCGCCTTTGATTGTATAGAGGGGTAGGAACTTACCACTCGTATTCCTCACACACTCTTCTCTCTTCCAAACTTTACAATACACATTTAGACCAACTGTTGCACTAGATCAGACTATAAGCACTCTCACAACTTTCAAGATGGCCTATCCAGAAGGCAGGACACACAAAGCCACCTCTAGACTTTTCCACTACAACGATAGACCAACATAAACCGGAACTGATATAGGGATTGTAAGTCGTTTGCTAGACTGATCCTAGGGTTTGGCTGACCTTCTCGTAAGTGGTATGGGGATTTCTTCCCCTGGCGATTGCTTTTCTCCGCATGGAACCCTCTCTGGTATTCTAGACCCGCACCCATGTCACTCCTAATCGGATTCCCATTCCAGTGTTTTAAAGGCACGTGCTCAAGACCAAAATTTCTAGCCTAGACTACGTTACAAACGTTCCTCACAAATCAGATCCAAGTCCCCTCAGATCCGGATTCCTCCTTTTCTCCTCCTCTCTTACTTACACACACTCACAAGACAACACCGAAAAGCTGGATATACGACAGATCAAATCCTGATTGTCTACTTGGTGGCTCAGATTAAAGAAAAGATGACCAAATACAAATTATAATGCTAGGATGGAATGAGAGGGCAACAAACCTACCCCTCACTTAAAAACTCAAAACAACCAAAGCCAAAAAGGCCAAAAAGGCACCCAGAAATCTAAGTGACCAATCACAAACTTCCCGAAAATCCCAAAAAAGTCAAATCCTATAAATCCAGAATGCGGGCCCATGCTTGGAAACCCAAATCTGATTCAAAATTCAAATTCTAACTATCTACATTCTAACAACTTTGCCTTTTGCGCCTTCTTTTAACTACTCCCGCCTTGACTTGCTCGTACCTAGGTGGATGACCTTGGAGTCGTTATCGGAGTTGCCTTTACTGGAGTCATCCTCAATGCTGCCTGAGTCTGGATCTTTCAAATTTCCAAAGGAGAGTATTCCCCTTCCATGTCCTCCTCCTCTTCATCTTCAGATTCGGTCTGATATTCCTCTTCCTCATATTTCTCAATT